>CAHIKZ030005429.1:792500-805000 GCA_903632075.3 Acanthosepion pharaonis | reverse complement strand
TTTCCGTAGCAATTCACTTTTGTGATCGCAACGTCCTCATATGGAATTTGAAGTTGGCACTACGATTCCATTTTCGGCGGCGTTCTGTCTGACGCGTATAATTATAACTTATACAAAACTAGACATCCCGGGTATGATGATAAACTACATCCCACAAGAGGTTTTGAGGAGCGTGGAACGTCTTCTTAATTGCTGTTGTTCCCAGATCCACCTTGACCCGGGGTGGTAGCACATGTTAGGGTCCCAACCATGGTATAAATAGTTAACTACCAAACATAAACAAAACTGTCTGAAATTATAAAAATACATTTTTATAGTAAAAATACCAGCAATACAGTTTCGTAGCAAAAGAATTAACAGTAATACATTTTTGGAAAAATAAAAAAAAATATTACAAGTAATACATTTAAAAAAAAAAACTTACCAGTAATGGATAAGAAATATACCAGATATCTCTATCTATAAAAGACAGGATGTGTGTGTGTGTGTGTGTGTGTGTGTGTGTGTGTGTGTGTGTGTGTGTGTGTGTGCAACGAATGCACAGCCGCAATTTTCGACGGATTTGCACTAAAATTTACATGCACATGCTCCAAGTTAGTGGCAAGGCCAAGACCTACTTTGCATTTCCCAACTCCCATCGATAGTGGAAAACATCGATTTTTCATGCTTCTACGGCACTTTTCATGTAGTTTGCGGCCATTTTGTACTGGCCAGAGTAAGAGCCAACAGCTGACTGACACGAATGTTAACTAGCATGCTAGCGTGCAAAAAAAAAAAAAAGTCGATAGCTGCATTCGTCACAAGTGGGAAAAATTTAAATCTGCATGGCACTTTACTCTAATTGGCTCATTTGCTTGCTTAAACTCAACGTTGATTCTGATTTCGCAGAACTGGGTTGGGTGTGAAAAAGTATTTGTTGTTAACATTCTTTTATCATTTGGTTTTTTCCAGTTACGAGTCCTTTTTTAAAGCTGATCGTTTTGTGTTCATTTTGTTTAGTCCTTTTTTCGTAACAGATTTAGTGTTTAGTATAGAGCTTAGAAAAAAACTCACAGTGTGAGATAGGCAAGAAGTAAGGCATGTAGCAAAGGGCACTCCTTTAAAGGCAAGGAAGGGCAAAAATATTTTAAGTCAAGTGATAGCGATTGCTGTATGAGTCGTACGATTTTTGAATCAAGCACGGGCAACGCCGGGCCATGCTGCTAGTATAATATAAGAAATAATACGAGCAATACTTTTCGTTAAGAAAAAGATATTACCAGCAATGCATTACAAAAAAATAACAGCAATACATTTTTATAAAGGAAATTACTAATGCTCCCAAGAAAATTATATGACCCATAAGGAGTTGATGTGCTGTTAAACTAAACAAACAAAACTAGGTTAAGGATAATGATGTTTCAAAGACTGTGCCACCGACATAATTTGACAGTATAAAATTCATAGCTATTTCAGCCGTGAACCAAGTTATCATTTTTCTTTGATGTTAATTTCTATTGCTAACAAACATGCTTTCTCCATTCATACCCCCTCTGTCTCTCTCTCTGTCTGTCTGTCTGTCTGTCTCTCTCTCTCTCTCTCTGTATGTATGTATGTATATATGTATGTATGTATCTATCTATCTATGGCTTAATTCCTCAACTATTTTCTTTTTGTAGTAATGTCTCATCTCTGTTAATAAGCCATTATTTGTTTTAACGATAATGCCACTAAGACGTAAATGGTTACTTGGAGTGAAAAATGAGGAAACTTTTTAGTGAGAAGAAAAGGCAATAAAAACATCACCCAGGAAGACAGAAAGATGAAAATTGGCGTTACATTTAAATTTTTGCAGTTTGAAACAGGGAAGCAAGAAATCGGAAGTGAGTTCCACAGGCGCGAAGTGCAGGAAGAGAAACTATCAGAGTAGAACAGGCAGTTGCAGCCAGCTAGTTAAACAGTAAACAGTAGCCAATCTAATAGCATGATTAAATTCATGCAGTCGGAGAACTCAAGGAGGGAAGCTAATCAGAACAGTTACCAAAAAAATATTCGTAGAAAAGACAGAGGGAAGCCACGTCACGTCGGTGCGAAAGTAACTGAAGTTGTGATGTCAGGTTAGGATCGATTTGATTACAAACTCTTCATTGAATTTTTTCAAGACTCTCGAGAATCTGTCTATATTTCTGAGATGAGGTATTATGTACATTATTTACATTATTCGGACTATTGTCCTCATCTTTGTCGCCATATTTATCACAAAGTTTCGGCCGTTGTACGCTCCGGCCTTCTTCAGGTGGTTGGAATTTCGAACTGAACCCTTTATTTCGATCACTGGGGTAGACTGTTCTAGTTCCATGTTTGATGGATGTCAGTTATCTGTTATCTCCTGCTAATTTCCCTCTGAAAGTTCTCCACTGCCTTAACCGGGTATTGAACTCACACCCTTTGGGTCCTGTCACTGGATCTAACCAACGCCTTTATCCGTTGGGATAAATATGGCGACTAATATGAGGACAATAGTCCGAATAATGTAAATAATGGACTCTCGAGAAATATAGTCTTTCTTAAGCTCTCTTTTTGTTTCCGTTAATCTCTATCTCTCTCTCCCTTAATATATATATATATATATATTTGATCGGATTGATGTGAGTTTGTAACCATGGGTTTCACGCTTTTGCGATCGTCAGACAAACTGATTAATTTTTAAAAAATATGGGTTTATGTAAATTGCGTGTATTGGTGTTATTATGGGAGTGGGGGGGAATCGTCAATTTGTCTGACGATCGCAAAAGCGTGAAACCCAGGGTTACAAACTTACATCAATCCAATCAAATATGTTAGCTCTATCTCTGATATTGAGCGCTTTCTAATAAGTACCGCGCATATATAAATAATTATATATATATATATATACACACACACACTTTTTCACACATATATATATATATATATATATATATATATATATATATTTTTTTCATATATATATATATATATATATATATATATATATATATATATATATATATATATATATATATATTTTCTTGGTCGTTCTTTTTATGTTTCACTTGATCTCTATTTTTCTTTCTGTGCCTTCTTGAGGAATACGTATGTTTTTCTTCCAGAATTTCTGAGATGAGAAGTCACAATTTTTTACATTATTTTCAAATATACTAATGTCCTAAACTTCGTTGGTATTATCATGTTTTAGTAGCTGTACTCTCTGGCCTTCGGATCAGATAACCTTCAGGGAATTTTGAACTCAGCTCTTTATTTAATCTCCAAGAACAGAACCTTCTCTTTACACTGTCCATGTCTAGGGATATTTCATTTATTATTAGTTCTGCTAAGTTATTGCTAGCCGTGTTTCTGCTGAGTTTGAATGACATAACAATTGTGAGATCAATTCCTAAACAGGGTTCTACTTTATCATTGGAAACAGGCATAGCAATAAATGAATAGTACAACCAAAAATCTGACGAGATATCCTCAGACATGACAGCAGAAGCAAAATAACCGTAGATTATTAAATAAAATGTTCAGTTCAAAATTCCATTAAGATTACCGGATTTGACCTATACATGAAGAAGGACGGAAGGAATAACAGCTGACACGTTATGATAATAATAACAATGATGAGGATATTAGTTCGACTTGAAGTAATGTAAATAATAAACTTATCTTTTCCATATGCTAATCGAGTTTTTCTTTTAAATTTGATTTTGATTTGTTTGTTTAACGGCATATCAACTCCTTATGGGTCAGTTAATGTCGAAATTTAATTTTATTGTGAGATTTGAAGTAATGCAAATATGTTATTCTTCTGTCACAGTTATATACATGGTAGATGATATTCAACTTTTGTGAATATACATGCTTGTGTACATAATTATTAAAGGCCGTGATATGTGTTTCAAGCTGCAATTTTGTTTTAGTTATATTTTGAGATACAGTTTGATTTCTTTAAGAAATTCTAAGATATTACATGGACTTATGTTATGAGAGCTCTTTCATGTTGATGGGTAGATTTCGTTTCGCGGTATATCAATCTCAATGGATTATTTAATGCCGAAATCTAAATATTTTGAACAATTTTATGGCTTCAATATATTTCAAACGCAATTGCATGACTTCAACTACAGATAAAATGCTTTGTTGGTCATTTTTCTGTAAAATGTACTATTGGTCACTTTACGTTAAAAATGTATTTTTATACTTTCATGATGTTTTACCTTTGTTTGAGGAAGTTCACTATTTGCCCATAGCTGGGAACTTCACAGTTGCCTCCTGGAACCTGAGAACAGCAGCAATTAAGAGGTTGTTCCACGACCCTCAAGACCTCCCGATCTTGCTGCCGGATGTAGATTATCGTCTTACCTAGGGCTATTTCAAATTAGTAGATAATCTAATCCCCAGCATACCGACTCATTACGCCTTCTTGGTCTTTGCTTTTTCTACTGGCAAGCAGTAGAGTGGTTATATTGAATAAATTGCTAGGTCTGCTACGAGGAAAGTTGATTCACTGTGCCATGCCAGGAAATTTCTCTCGTCAGAATCCATCTTAGACATTTATAAATCTACCATTCCGCCGTGCGTTGAATATTGATATGGTATGATGCATCGAGAAACTCCAAAGAAGGATCTGTATTTTATCAGTCCTGACCTGACATCTCAACTTCAGTCACGTCACTGACGTGGCATCCCTTTGGTTTTTCTATAACTATATACATGGCAGTTGTTCTGATGAGTTCTCCTTGGTAGCTAGACCGCACGAATTTAAACGTACTACTAGATTGGCTATTAGGTCCCATTTATTTTTTTCTGTTGAAATAGCTATAAATAACCGTAAGTTGTATTCTAATACTTCTTTTCTCGCACTTTACGCATGTGGGACTAGTTTCCAATTTTTTACTTCAAGGTCCCTTACAGTTTTCAAATTTTAAATGCAACATCAATCGCTATCATCTGTCTTCCTGTAATCCGTTCTTTTATTGTCCTTTCTCTTCACTTTTCATTCTCTTTCTTTCCCATTACCCCCCCCCCCCGGGGTTTTATGTCATTATCGCTTTGCTCGGAGGTGTAATGATTTAAAAAAAAAATAACTCTCGTACAAGATCAACTGGACGGAGAGAAGAGGAAATACACGGCCAACTGACCTAGCCATGAGGCAGACGGTTTCCTTTCTGCTCTTATAATATCGTTAAAGATAATCTTCACATCTGATATTTGAAACACTCTTCTCCTCTGTCTCTCTTTGTGACGTTGCTCTAAAGTTCTCTTCGTTTATGCAGGGCCGAATTGGGCTCGAAATGCGTTAAAGCGCGTCTTCCAAAGGTGGTGGGGGGTAGGTAAGGGGGGATGGATGGAACAGACTGTCTCAAAAGCAAGCAATCGAAAGCCTGTCTTTACTTTGGATCAAAAATCAAACTTTGATACCAGTGCGAAATCCTCAGTTACATTAGCTACAAAGAAATCACCCGTTTATTACATAAACACACACACACACACACACACACACACACACACACACACGCACACACACGCACATAGGCACTCACACGCGCACACACACACACATAGGCACACACGCACGCACGCACACACATAGGCACACACGCACGCACGCACACACACGCGCACACATACACACAAACACAGGCACACACACACACACACACACACACACACACACACACACACACACACACACACGCATACATGCACAAACACATCATTCTCTCTCTCTCTCTCCCTCTCTCACTCTTTCTCTCTCTCTCTTCTGGGAATCGAAAATGTCTATTTTCTATGGTCTTTTACTGTCTTTCATTTTGTATTAACCTCATCATTTTTATTTCGTCCTCTTTATCTCCCCCACCCCCATTCCAAACAATACAATTCTCTTTCTCTCTTTTTATATTTTTGTTTTATTTATCTACCCTATTCCTTTCTCGTCTGGTTATCAACCTTGCCTCATATGACTGACTTTTTTCTTTCATTCCGACTTTGTTTTTTCTTTCTTTCTTTTTTCTTTCTTTTTTCTTTCTTTCTTTCTTTCTTTCTTTCTTTCTTTCTAATTCTCTTTCATATTTCAGTCTTTTCATATATTTCTTTCTTTCGTTATTGTTATTTCATTTTCCTTGTTTTTACATGTAATTTTCTTTCCAATTCATTTACCTTATCCTTTCTTTCTTTTTCTTTCTTTATCCGTCTTTTCATATTTCTCTCCGTTCATATCTTTCAATCCTTTTGTCTTTCTTTCTTAGTCTTTTCATATCTTTTTTTTCTCTTCACATCTGTCCCATTCTCTTCCTTTCTATCAAATTTTGTTCATATCTATCTATCTATCTATCTATCTATCTATCTATCTATCTATCTATCTATCTATCTATGAACGTATCAACGTATTATTTATGTCAAAATAATATTTTCATGTTTGTAGTTTGTTTATATCTACGATTGTAGGTGTATGTGTTTGCGTGTGTGTGTGTGTATGTGTGTGTGTGTGTGTGTGTGTGTGTGTGTGTGTGTGTATGTGTGTGTGTGTGTACATATATGCCTGCGTGTTACTTTCGTTTCTCCTACTCCTTTTTATTATTTCCAATCCGTTTTTTCAAAATTACTTTTTTCTCGTAATCAAAGTCTAAGAATTTTTTTTTCGTGAATATTTGTCTTCTTTTTTTTTTATTTCTTCCTTCTGTTCACTACCCCTACCTCCTCCTCATTTGTCCGTACAGACGATAGCATAGAACACAGCGACACACAGAAACCACCACGACCGATTTACACAGACACACATACACACACGGACACACAATTCTAGTCCTCTCATCTTTCTTTCTAAGTCTTTGATCTTTGCCTTCATCTTTTTTAGTCTCTTGCTCGGTCCTCCTCCTTTTCCTCTGTTTTCCTCTCTATCTCTATCTCTCACTCTCTCTCTCTTTCTTTCTGTATATATATATATATATATATATATATATACAGAAAGAAAGTGAGTGAGTGTGTGAGTGTGTGTGTGTGTGCGTGAGAGTGTATGTGTGTGTGTTTATCTTTCTGTATGTCTCATTTTGTCACTGTGATTCGAAGCAGAATGCTGGGGTAAGGAGGTGTGGCAGTGGGTGATGGAAGGTAGAGAATGGAAAAGGTTCTTGTAGTGTTCTAAACTTAGCGTTTGATGTTTATTTCTTTGGAGCGTCTTTTCTCTTAACAATTCTGGGAAATGTGTTTCATCTCTCGGGGCTTCGAAGCGTTCCTTTCTTAAAATTCGGCCTCCTTCGTCTTCTTTCGTCCTCCTATTCCTATTGCTTTTTTAGTCCTTCACACTTTCTTTCTTCCTTTCATTTATATATATATATATATATATATATATGTGTGTGTGGGGTGGATGTGTGTATTATGAGTTCACGTGTGCGTTTGTACACACACATACACAAACACACAGACATATCTATCTATCTATGAATCTATCTATCTATTTATCAATCTCACTCTCTCTCTCTCACTCTCTATCTATCTATCTATCTATCTATCTATCTATCTATCTATATATATATATATATATATATATATATATATATATGTGTGTGTGTGTGTGTGTGTGTGTGTGTGTGCGTGTGTGCGTGTGATTGAGTGTTTGGAAATATTTTTTCTATCATCGATTTTCATCGATCTGTCTGATTCAGTGATTCTATCAATCGATCTGTACATCTGTGTTTTGAATAGTGAGATAGATAAAAAATCGAAATTCACAGATATATAAATCGACAGGGACGTTCTTGTTGAAAGCATTTTTATATATATATATATATATATATATATATATATATATATATATATATATATATATATATATATATATATATATATATATATATAATCGGCTTCTTTCTTGACGTTATAACTTATTTTTTGTAAGTTGGTGTCTTGTTTGATTTTCGTCATTCTGTCAAATTCGTTAGGATCTTCACTCTTTCAGCTTGCAACATTTTTTTTACCCGCTCTCTTTTATCTCGTTATCACTATATATATATATATGTGTGTGTGTGTGTGTGTGTATGTGTGTGTGTGTGTGTGTGTGCGTGCGGGAATCTGTGTCTATGTGTATGTAAGTACATAAGTGAAAATGTAGAAATATTTATTATCGTTTATCAAAGCTAACTTCAGATAATATTACGAAAAAAGAAAGGAAAAAGACGATCAAAGACTTGCTTTGAAAATCAGGATTTTGCATCTGGGATCGAACAAAGACTTCCATCTTAGATATATTTCCGTATGTTAAATGTTGGTGGTTGACACGAGTTAAACGGGAATTTCTCTCTTATTTTTTATCTAATCTCGCTCTCTCTCTCTCTCTCTTTTTCTCTCCCGCTATATATATATATATATATATATATATATATATATATATATATATATATGGGCTAATAATCGGTTAAGGCATGAAACTGAGAGCCACTATGTAATGTTGGTTTCTGTGTGTTCACAGACAGATAGCTAGCTAGCTACATAGATAATGAACAGTCTGAGATAGATAGATAGATAGATAGATAGATAGATTAGATAGATTGTGAGCAAAGAATCAACATCGGAGGATGAATGTCAATTTTGCCTGAAAATATCCTCACATCATATGTTATATACATATATATAAATACTTTTCTTTCTTTCTTTCTTTCTTTCTTTCTTTCTTTCATTCTTTCTTATGGAAACAGCCAGAAATAAAGAAACTATAAGCAAGGCCAGAGTATTCGTTAAGGCATGAAACTGCCAATTACATAGAAATCAACACTGCATACTGATTAGAAATTCATATATATATATATATATATATATATATATATATATATATATATATATATATATATATATATATATATATAACATTAAAGACAAAACAATTAATCAACAGTCCAGAAATGTATTATTAAAATGGTACTGGTTAATTCTAGTTAATGCTATGGAATTAATAGTACATTAATTACCGATACTGTTCGAACTGCAAACCACTTGCTTCAAAGCTTTGCTTTTTTCTCATAAGTAACTCTATAGTGACTTTATTGTCACCCTGTATATATTGGGAAGAGAGTGATATTTTATAATTATGGCGTAAAACCTGAAACTGGCATAGATAGATAGATAGATAGATAGATAGATAGATAGATAGATAGATAGATAGATAGATAGATTGTGGACAAAGACATCTACACTACATGGTGACTGGCACATTTAAACTTTGAGCTGTCATCGAAGATATTTTACAAGGTGCGATAGAGATACCTCCCACATATCCCGTCTAACAATACCTCCAACATAATGATAACATTACCTCGACGAAGACATCATTACCACTAACCACTTAGCATTATGTGAAAAGTATTTCTGTGAATTATATGGGGAAGGTATTTGTGCCGCATCCTGAATATACATACATGTATATTCCTGGTAAACGGAGATGTAAATATTTCAAATAGAGAGTGCGTGGCTGCCCTGAAAATCATCAATCCTAATCTTGGTTTTTATCTATAATGGGACACTGACCACTGGTACTACCAGGAAGTTCGTAACTACCTCAGCCATTAAGTACACTTCCTTTTCTTTGATTTCATATCTTTTCTTTTCGGTGTCTTCTCTCTTTCGTTCTGGTTTCATTTCAAGAATTTATTCTTTTTTATCTTTTTGTTTTCAACAGATTTTTCTTACCATCTCTCCTTCCGTTTCCTTTGCAGTCTTGCCTCATTTCTTCCCGCCAACAATTTTTCATGCCCGCCATTATCTCTATCCATCAGTCTATACATCATTCTATCGACTTGATTCCTTTTCACTGATTTTAGTTCTGAGCGTTTGATGTTTTAATTCCCTCTTATTTTTGTTCAAATTCGAAATACTTTTTACTTATTTTCAGAAGGAAAAAAATATTTTCTTTTTTTTTTTTCGATATCTATTTGCTCAACATTTCTTTTATTCCCGTCAAAGTCGGCATGATAACGGGGGTGGTGAGGTAAATAGGAGGCCAGTGGGTAGGGATTGGAGGGCGGGTAGGTGAGACTGAGTTTTCCATTCTGTCTCCGTCATTTCCTTTCATCATATTCTACCCGCATCCAAATGGGTACCCGCACCCCGCGTACACCGCCCCCTACTTACCAAATCCTCACAACCACCCACCGCTCATTATTTCTTATAGTTTCATCTGCCATCTTGCGTTCAGATATTCCATCTGACGAAATGAGCGCACATTTTATCACATCTACCTTTTCTCCTCAGCATCTCTTTCTCCACTCTTTATATACTTTTTGCCCCACTTTTCTCTCTCTCTCTCACTCACTCACACTCACTCAGTCTTTTATGCTCCATATTAAATGTATTTTTCATATACATTCTTTGTCTTTCTTTTTCATTTTTCATTGGATTTTCCTTGATTTTTCTTATTCTTTCTTTCTTTCTTTCTTTCTTTCCATTTCGTTCTTCCTTTTTTCATTTTAACCTCTTTTTCATTTTCCTTCTTCTTCTTTCTTTCTTTTTTCTTTCTTTCCAATTGATCCCTTTAACTTTCTTTCCGTTTCATTTTCCTTATTCGTTCTTTCTTTTTTCTTTCTTTCTTTTTGCTTTCTTTCTTCCCTTTTTTTTAGCTTTCTTTTATTTCGTTTTCCTTGTTCTTTCTTTCTTCTTTTTTCTGTTTCATCCTTTTTTGAATTTTCTTTTAACTTTCTTTCCATTTCTTTCCCATTTTTCTTTCTTTCTTACTTTTTTCTTTCTTTCTTTCCACTTCACCCTCCCCTGTGTTTCTTTCTCTCCTCCTTTCTTTTATTCTTTCTCTATTCTGTTTTTTCACCTTCATTAAATTGCATGCTGTATCCGTCTTCGACCAATATCGCTTTTCAAGAGTTGGTATATAATCTATTTTCCTTTCCTTCTCTTCCTCCTCCTCCTCATCTCTCTCTCTCTCTCTCTCTCTCTCTCTCTCTCTCTCTATCTATCTATCTATCTATCTATCTATCTATCTCGTGCTCTCTTTCTATACTCTTTCATTTCATCATGTTCTATCTTACTCTCGCTTGCCCACTTGCTAATCCCCCATTTTCTCTCTCAATCTCTCTCTCTTTCTCTATCTCTTTCTCTATCTCCTTCCATCTCTCTCTTTCTCATTTCCATATGCTGTCTTACACTCTCACAGTCACTTTTGCTTACATCCTAATGCACATGAGCCATGCTAATCACTCTTTCTATCATACGCTATTATCCCTCTCTCAGCTCACCCTTACTATCTCATGTTTATTTGCTATTGCCCTCTCTCTCTTTCTCTCTTTACACTCTCATGCATTTTTCACGTTCGCACTTATTCTCACACAATCACTTTCTATGTCTGTCTGTATATTAAATCTTAACCACATCCCAAATCACTTTCGATTTTTGAATATATATATATTTTTTTGAATATATATATATATATATATACTAGCTGAAAAAACCGCCATATTTAAAGCATTTAAGTTAACTTTTCCTGACAATAGGTAGGGAGGAGTAGATGCGATAGTCAACAATAAACTACAGAAGAACTCGAAATTGATTGATGCATTTAAGTATTGCATTAATATTTAAGCTTACCTATTCAACGTTCAATTCTTCTACCGCCACTTATATTATTATATGTACGTAGGTCCTTACTGTCTGTACAAACAATTATTTTTCTTTCATGGGTGACTTTCGCTGGATTTCACAATTAATTTCCATTATTCCAAATTTATATCCAAGTCATAAAAATTGTTATTGTACAAAAATTCGTAGCAAATATAACGTAAACATATCACCGATAACAAGTAACAGTAATGAAAACTTGGGAACTCAAAATTTCGCATTTAATATATATATATATATATATATATATATATATATATATATATATATATATACATGACATCTATGAATGTATATATATTTAATGAATATAACTCTATACTGATACAAATTATTAACACCCTACACTCCTCGCTATTTAAACAATCGCTCTGGCTGTTACCATGGAATTTTTTATTTCAATAATGAATATGCTATTAAAACGCATTAAATTCAGAAATAAGTTATTCCCAAAAAAAATTTCGCTTGAAGATGGAGCAGAGCTTACAGAGCTTACTTTAATTCAATTTAATTCAAATAATTATATTGAATTTTTCGGTTCTTGTTTTGAAACATGAGACCTCTTATGTAGCATGTTGGACTCATATTTTTAAATAAATAATTATTTAGAGAGAGAGAGAGAGGGGGGGAAGCGGCTGGTTGGCATAAGCAGTAATTCGACCTTGCTAACCCGACGCTACCTCCGTAGCTAAATGGTATAGCACGTCAGGCTATTATCCCTTTTCCGTGTAGGATGCATGTTCGATTCCCGTCGGAAGACATTTTGGCCAGTAAATGTTGTTAATATTGTTTATTATAAATAGAAATTTGCTTAAATATATATATATATATATATATATATATATATATATATATATATATATATATATATATTAGGAACATTAGTG
>CAHIKZ030005429.1:677500-790000 GCA_903632075.3 Acanthosepion pharaonis | reverse complement strand
TTCTCGCTGTAAACGTCTGCCTCTTTCTTTCTTTACACGTCTCTTTATTCTCACTTTACTTTTTTTCCTCTGTCTCTTTCTTTCTTTACTCGTCTCTCTCTTTACTTGTCACACTCTTTCTTTCTTTACTTGACTATTTCTTTCTATCTTCATTCGTCATCATTCTTTATTTACTCGTCTCTTTCTTTCATTCTGCACACGTCTCTTTCTTTTATTTACTCTTTCTCTTTTTTTTCTCGCTTCACTCGTCTACATTTTCTTTTTTTATTCATCTCTTTCTTTCTCTCTTTACCCGTCTCTCCCTTTCTCTTTTAGTTCGTCTCTCTCTTTCTCGCTGTACTCGTCTGCCTCTTTCTTTCTTTACACATCTTTTTTTCTCTTTACTTGTCTCTATGCTTCTTCCTTCACGTGTCTCTTTCTTTCTTTCTTTACTCATTTCTTTTTTCCTCTCTTTCTTTATTAGCTCGTGCCCTCAAAATACATACTGTCTAATAAAAAAAAACAATACTATATTAAAAATAAAAAGAACATACTATATGCTTACTATTATAATAAAGGATTTATTTTTCATTAGTAGTAATGACGTTTCAGACGTGAATCTTTGTCATTTCCAATAAGCAGTGATGAGCGCGCATCAAAAACTGATTTTCTGCCAATTCTTCAGGGAGACATTTGTCCAATGTTTTCACTCCATCTTTAGAAGCAATCATAGGACGAACGAGAATTTTCACAGAAAGCAGTCAAATTTTCTTTGATTTGGTCCCAGTTGATGATGTCCTGGCTGGTAGTAAACTCATACGAAAAAATCACAAAGAAAATATCACCATTGTGGTCAGGAAAAATAACCACATTTTGGGTTTTCGAGTAGCATGTTTAATAGCAGATTTTTGAACCACGCTTAATACAGTCTATAATTTCCATTCCAGGAGGCGTCAATATTATTTTTCGCTAAACCCAAGTACTGTTGATCTACAAAAGTGCTGAGATCAATATTTCCACTAGTCAAGCTCTCTTCAGGGGTTAATGTTAGGGGTTAGGTATACTGACATAATATAGAGAAAAGCGAGATTATCTACTCTACTAGCATTATTGGAACACCCGGTCGAAAACGGGTATATAACCCGTCTTCCACCGAGTATTTCATTAATATGAATTTTTGCCGTTCAGTTGGATCAATTTATGATTAAAGTCAGCCCACTCGAAAATCAATATTAGTAAAAACAATTGGGTGCAACTGCGACACATCCCCAAATGAGGGGGTTAACAATTTGAATGGGGGTAGACCTGAAAAGGACCTTTTTTGTGTTCTCAATCTTGCAAGCAAGGAACTTCTTCCATGGACTGTCATAATAATAATATAATATAATATATTATATAATATTTTTATTTATAATATAATTTTTTATGTAATTCTAATAATCTTTTGCGTTAGTTTTAAACTCTCTAAATTGATTGTACGCTGTTTTTTACAGATATTGAATTTTGCCTTTGATTTTTGCGCAAAGTGTAAAAAATCAGTTTTTTTCGATTTTTCACTTTCAAGGTTGTAATTTTTTCCAGCCAATTTGGACTCAAAACCGGCACTGACGAATTATGTAAGAAACAAGAAAAAAATCACTGTAGAAACGCATAAACAACCGATCACACACACACACACGAGCGCGCGTGCACACACACACACACACACACACACACACATTTTGAGAATTACAGACATAGATGAAGACAGGTCATTTCAATGTGACCTCACACTAAACAAGCTGCTCAAGAATTTTACCGGATGAGACAAACTTCTGGCCACAGTGACATCAGCTGATTTAACTTAATCCTCCCAGCTTGAGGTTGTTCCGATTATACAAAGATCTCTTTTTCTTCTATTTTCACATTTTAAGCAAAACTCATCAGTTCTGCATAGTCCATCACTGAGACTGATTAACATATTAACCTTAAAAAATATTTAACCTTTCTATTAAAGAAAGACACTGAAACAGTGTTAACATTGTCCTGTTTCTTTTTCCTGTGACGTTTTTGCTGTGACTTTCTTTCCGTGATCTTTTCCTGTGACGTTTTTACCTGCATTTAATGATGTCTGTGTGTTTCGTTGATGTTCATTTTACAAACTATCGTGCCTTAAACCGAAATTTAGTAACATCAACGGCGTTTTTGCTTGTTAGCGTTGGACTTGCACTACTCTGTAAGAGCAACACGTTTTTACTCTTAAGCGATGTTCAGCATAGATAAACTGTCGTTTAAATTACTTTGATAGTTATGCTAGCCCGAAGTCGCAAGTCATCGTGACCGAGCGTTTTAGCGTACACGCTTTGTTAATAGAAATGATCCCTGCAGGGTGCCATGGACGAATTTTCGTCTAAATTACCCAAATTGAAAATAATACTGACATCTCATTTTAACCGATATAGTTAACAAAATTGCAAAAATATCTTTAAATAGAAAAGAGTAAATTTAATAAAATCACCATTGGCTACAACCGCGGCCTCCAGACGACTTCCGAATCTTCTGCAATTCTTCTGAACGGTCTCCTTGTTTATGTTGGTGAATGCTGCCATAATCCTAACCTTCAGCTCAAGGAATTTTGTTGGTAGCAGTCTGGGGAGTTAGGTGCCCAGATGTAAGGGGTGATGTAGTAGCAGAAATTGTCTGACAGCGATGATTGCATATTCCTGTTTGTGTGACATGGCGCAGAGTCCTGTTGCCAGACATAGTGTTTTCCAATAGCCGCCCTCTTGAATCAGGGCAGCGCTACCTCGTCAAGACATTTGATATAGGCCCCCGTGTTGAGTTTGAGAACCTCACCAACAAATGTGGGAGTTCTTTTCTTATCAGAACGATCTGAGTGAGTTTTCCAAGCTTCCGTACCATCGTAATCATCGTTAGACTCATCCAACTCTTTCTGAAACCTCTGCATTCTCCTGTAGATTGATACCCGACACACTGAAATATACGTATTGTAGCTTCCGGCGCAAATGCCAAGTAGTACAGCATGCCGTTTCCAAATTTCTGGCGGAGTGAATTGTGTCATGGTGCTGTTTTTCTCATAGACGGTGCCCAACTGACCCTACTACATTGTGCAGTTGACAAAATAAAAAAGGAAACAACACGCATGCGCTAATTCAAAAATATAAAATGGCGACAATCTACCACAGCCTGTATGTTTTTGCGCCCACACATAATAATCAAAGTGTTTGCAGTCCGGGGTGTTAGGTGGTCAAATGGAAGGGGTGATGTGGACGCAGAAATTGTCTGACAGCGATGATTGGGTTCTCCTGCTTGTGTGGTATGGTCTAGAGTGCTGTTGCCAGATAGAGGGTCTTCCAGCAGCCGCTCTGCCTCCCCGAGACATTTGATGTATGCTTCTGTGTTTAGTTTCACCAACAAATTCGGGAGTTCATTTTTTATCAGAACGATCAGTGTGTATTTTCTGAGCTGCCGTACCTACTGACCCTACTATACTGTGCAGTCGACAAAATCAAAAACAAACAACGCGCATGCGCGAATTTAAAATATAAACTGGTGACAATTTACCCATTGCACCCTGTAGCGGACGGACTTTGTATGACTGGCGATGGCTCTATCCAAGAAAGTTTCGATAGCAAGTCTCCTATTCAATGATGAATGACGGCCATATAACGTTGAAGCACCGATCCCTGTAGAATCGCTGAAGTTAAGCAACGTTGAGTCTAGTCATTAGCTAAAAGGGTGACCGTTTGGGAATACCAGGTGCTCTAAGGTTAAATGTACGGATACCGTAATGGATAGCTGAAGAGCCGAGTTCCAAATCCGGTTGGGTTCGTTATATTCACCTACGCGTAAATATAACTAGGAAAGGCATGAATCCACCTCTCCATTGACTCATTGTGGGTTAATTACTAAAACTGACAGGTATCCATAAAGTCCCTTACAATTTAAAAAATATATTATAAAGGCAATTTGTGAGATAATCAGATTTGTACTCAGTAATTATCAAAGTTTTTAATTACATTGCATTTGTTTATTTCAGGTATCCTGTTGATGAACGATGTACAGTTAAAATGAATCCCTAACATTTGCAGATCGCTAGATTGGAAGGAGTGGCTCAATTCCCTGGCTACTTCGTTCACCAAATATCACTCCCCTGGAATTCTTTCAATGTGGTTATGTTAAAGATATCGTGTATCGAACAAAGATACGGGACATCACTGATCTAAAGCAAAAGATCACTGATGCCATTGATGTCGCTATGCTACAGCGAACATGGCAAAGAATCAATTACTGTCTCGATGGCTTTTGTACTCATATAGAGGTGCATTAAATTAGTTTAACAAATTCCATATCTGTTCCTCATTTTGTAGATTGTCCTCATTTGCTTTCGTATTATTATTTTTTAAATTGTAAAGCGACTTTATGGACATCCTGTATATCAGTAAATCATTATTATCTACAGAAAAACGGAAAAATTCTTACAATCTAAAAATAATTTTTGGCTTTAAATAACTTGCAAACGGTTGATAAACTCGAAAACAACAAAATGAATCTAATTAAATCAATGGCGAGCAACTGGCAAATCTTTCATTAAGACTGAAAAGCTGTCAGATGATCAAGAGCTCGTTGACCAAATTTCGATACTTTTCGGTGTTTTATGATCGAAGTATGAGTGTATCGAACTATTTACACTATTATATTGTTCATGTTATTGCCCTCATCTTTATTGTCATATCTACGACATTTCGGCCGTTAAACGCTCTGGCCTACTTCAGGTGATTTTGAACCTAACTATTTATTTATTCCACTGGAGTACATTGTTCTAGTTCCACTTGCCACGCATTTTCTGGATATCTCAATTAATTCCTTTTAGCAACTCAACTCTCGAAGTTTTTGTTCACAACTCTCTGGGTCAAGTCACTTTTGGATTACTTCAACCAACGCTTTTATCCACTACGTCGTGGATAAGACAATAAAGAGGAGGACAACAATCGGAACTGTTGTAGCATACCTACGGAGGATAATGGGTATGTCCCCATTCATATAAATATAGTAGTAAATACTGTATGTTGGTCTGCAGTTGGAGATTCCTCTCCAGCTGTGCTGGTCAAAAATTCTGCTTCCGGGCAGAGAGGATCCACATGTCGAAGGGCAGACTCTCGTCTCGGGAAACAGCTACCCGCCCCCGTTTTATACGGGGTATACGGGGAATTTTTAGCCGAACCTACGGGCTCCGATACCCCACATTAAATTCGGCCCTGTGTCACATTTGACCGCGTGGGGCGGTTGGTAAATATTCCGCAGTCGGATATTCGTCTCTAGCTGTGCTGGTCAAACTCTCTGCCTCCGAGCAGAGAGAATCCCCTGACAAAGGTATATCGAAGGGCAGAGTCTCGTCTCGGGAAACAGCTACCCGACCCCGTTTTATACGGGGTCTACGGGGAACTTTTTGGCCGAGACTACGTGCTCGGATACCCAAATTAAATTCGGCCTTGTGCCACATCTGACCACGTGAGGTGGTTGGTAGATATCCTGCAGTTGGAGATTCATTGTGGCGTTCACTCGACTCACTTCTAGCAGTTAACTACTGCTTCTAGGCACTTCTGACGAATTTTATGTGTTGTTCTTGTCCTAAGTATTATCGTTCATTACCAACCTTCACATGATTATTCTATTCCAAGGATGGCAAACCTGTGGCGCATGCGCCATAAGTGGCGCATTGGATGCTTACAAGTGGCGCATTGCATCCTTTTGATGAAAAGAAACTAAGCCACTTCTACTCATTCATTTCAGTGATTTTATATTTATTGCACATTCAAAACTCCTGGATACGCCCCTGGTCATAAGCATATATTTTTCAAATAAATAGATTTTATTATATCTTTAAAATATGTCCATATTACAACACATACTGAAAGAAAGTGAATGTTTGTGTGGCGCATTTAAATTAATCGTACAAAACATTGGCGCATGGAATCAAAAGGTTGGCCAACCCTGTTCTATTCAGTAACCTTTCCTAGGTTACAACCCAAACAATGTAAATATTAGGTTGGTGCAAAAACAATGACGTAATAATGTCATTTTTTGACGTACTTTTCTATGTTAAAAAACGACATTCTTACGTCATTATTTTTGCACCAACCTAATAGTTACGATAAATCATCTCAGAAATATAGATAGATGTTGTATCGAACTGTTTTGCTGATTCCTATGAAGTTTCCTTAGGGTTTCCCCAATGCCGATTTGCAGAAACTTGATATTGTCAGGACGTGGTCTTAATGATAGAGGGGGAATCTTTCAGAGAAAAAATTCCTAATTGAAACTGGTCAACGATCTTTGGTAAGTCTTGACATTACAAGGCTCATTTCCATAGAGGTTTCTTGTCGCTTCATTTCGATAGAGATTCCTTACTGAAGAGCCCCTTATTGAATTCATACACTGTCTGATATGGGCGGTTCTGAACGTTAAAACTGATACAAAATGTACCCACTCTGATATGTAACGAAAAAAAAAGCATTGAAACATTAATGGTCATCTTACCACAAAAATTGAAAAAAATACCTTCCATGTTATCATGTCAAAATGCAAGACTACCTAACGTAATACAGAGTGACATCTGTCTATATTTCTGAGATGGGGTATTGTAACTATTTACATTGTTCAGACTTTTGGCCTCCTCTTTGTTGTCATGTTCACGACGTTTCGGCCAATGTACGCTCCGGTTTTCTGCAGGTAATTTGACACATATCCCAGGAGATGAAAGCGTTGCTTGAAGTAATCCAGTGGCTTGACCCAAAGAGATTTTAGGATAATACTTGGCCAAAGCAGTGGTGAACTAAAACTTGGAGAGTTGGGTTACTAAAGGGAAATAACTGAAACTGAGATATCTGGAAGAGGCATGGCGCGTGGAACTAGAACAATCTACTTTGGTGGATGAAATAAAGAGTTCGGTTCAAAATTCCAAAAGGACGAAGCGTACAGCGGCCGAAACGTCATGAATATGCCAACAAAGATGAGGACAAAAGTCCGAAAATTGTAAATAGTATAAACTTAGTGGCATGTTGATCTGTGCACTTCGGGACATGCGTGTCTGTCTGACCATTAATATTGAATAGGGAAACCGATGCTCCCTATGTGCATTTTGCTATTGATAAGTTAATCTTTGTTAATATCCAGTTGGTCCTCGCGTTACTAGAGTAAATATTAAGTTGGAAATTTGTATAACTGCATTAAGCCCAGGTTGGTAAGACGAGATTGCTATTAATTTTCTTTTTATTTAAAAAAGAAGAAGCCATTCCTCATTCTTTTCATTTTCCAAACTCTTTTAAACGTCTATACTTTAAACACTTTCGATATTCTTTTCTTTCTCTCATTACAAACGAGTCGATTATTTGTGCTATCTTTCATTCTCTTCCTACAATTTGTCGATTCCATTTCTTTCTTTCTCTTCATATGTACCATATCCCCTTCATATCTATCTATCTATCTATCTATCTATCTACTCTTCCTTTCATTCACTTTTCTTTTTTTCTTTCATATTTTCTTTCATTTCTTGGATCATCTATATTTTTCTCTTCTTTCATTATTTCTGTTTTGTTTTCCATCATTTTTCTTTTTCTTTCTTTATTTTCTTGGATTACCTTTCTTTCCCTTTCCTCTTATTTCGTTTTCAATCTTTCCTTTTTCTTTCTTTTCATGAATTTTCTCTTTCGTTTCGTTTCTTTTCCTTTCATTTTGATTTCCATTTGTCTTTTTTAATCCTTTCTTTCATTCTTTCTTTCATTTCATATTTATCTTATTCTTTTCAAGACTACCTATCTGTATGTCCATCAAGCTACTCTTAGTTTCGTTTATTTATTTATTTGCTTTCCTTTCATAAAGTCTTTCACTTATTCTTTCATATCGGGTATTTTCTTTCCTTTTCTTTTTTTCATCTTGTTTTCCGCCATTCTTTCTTTATTTATTTTTGTTAGATTTCCTTTCCTTTCTTTCCTTTCATTCCCTTTCCTTTCTCTTCATTTTGTTTTCAATCTTTCTTTCTTTTATCTTTCTTTCTTTATTTCTTTCTTTTTTTCTTTCTTTTCTTGGATTTTAATTCCTTCCTCTTTCTTTCCTTTCTTTTCATTTTATTTTGAATCTTTTTTCTTTACTTTCTTTCTTTATTTTCTTACATGTTCTTTCCTTTCTTACATGTTCTTTCCATTTTGTTTTCCATCTTTCTTTCTTCTTTCTTTCTTCTTTCCTTGGATTTTCTTTCCTTTCTTTTTCCTTTCGTTTCCTTTCAGCTCTTTTCTTTTCATTTTCTTTCAAACTATTTTCTTTCTTTTTTCTTTCTTTCTTTTCTTGAATTTTCTTTCCTTTCATTTCTTTTTATTTTGTTTTTCATATTTCTTTTTTCTTTTTCTTTCTTTCTTTCTCTTTTATTTATCTCTACCTTTTTCTTTCAATCTCCACTTATTTCAATGTTACTTTATTGCGTCATCCCGTTCCTTATCTTCTCTTTATCATTCTCTCTTTCCCTTTGCCGTTTCATTTCTTTTCACCTCTCACTTCCATTCATTTCACATTTCCTTCCTTCCTTCTTCATACGCATTCCGGGGTCCCCCATCTCTCAGATACAAACAAGTGGGCAAACTGTGAACCACATTGAATCGGAGCAAGCGATTGAGATGATACATTCTAAATACACGTTTGCTGAGACTATTAGATTTTTAAAAAAATATCATTTAAAGTATGGCGAATGTAAAAAAAAGTTTGAAGTAAAAATTTGCTTTCGTCTTGTGCTTCTGCACTTTCTTTTCCTGGTAGCATCCACACTTTCATTTTTACTTCAAAGCACCAATTAACTTAAGATACCGCCTGTCGCAAATGCGCTGCTGATTCTGATTTTATACACGGATCAACGCGTTCACGGGACTTCATCTTTTTTTTCATCTTATAGCGTCTTATCACTTTTATAGCATTGATTAGATAGATATATTTTTCATCAAGGCACTTAGAACAGAAAATTGTCCATCAAAGCTGGAACTTGCAAAGAATCCATCGTTTGGTATTTTCAGAATCATTAGTATTTACAGGGATTCTTTTTAACTTGGCGACAGCGAGACGGTTCTAAGAGAATTACAAGTTCATTATTGTCGGCCACAGTTTTATCAAAATAAGATATGCAGGTGACAGCGTTGAGAGCAGACACGGAAAGGAACCTATAAGAATTCCTACAGAAGGGAGTGTAGCAAAGCATAAATATCAACTGTAAAAAAAGAGAATACATGGCTGTATTATCTCCGGACATGCGCGCATTTCGGGAAACGCGTGCATGTCTCTAACAGTCTACCATACGCTTTTCGGCAGTTTAAAATATGAAGCAATGTTAGGGTTGCATCTACAGGTATATTAACCACCAAGAAAAAAGAATAAAGTAAACAAAGCATCAGCAAAACGTAAACGCAATGTAAAAAAAAACAAAAAAAAAAAAAACAAGGGAAAGTTAGCGATGACTGAGTTCTAATATATGTTAGTGGATCAAAGGCTTACTTGAAAGTTATTTTATAGTTCTTTAATAAAGGGTTATAAGAATATATAAATGCTAGGAATGAACATGAAGAGAAGAAATTACAAGCAAGACGAGGTTAACGAGCAAGATGAAATTAAGGCTCGTACGAGATGATGACAGTAATTAACCAAAGCTTAGTCAAATACTATATAAAGTCAACAAATAAAACTTAATGAGTCCAAATCAGTGGTTCTTAAATTGTGCACCTGGGTGCACTGAAAGATGTTTAGATTCGACCTGGCATTCGAGAGAAATATGTGTCCAGATATAAGTAAATATATTTACTTTATTATTATTATATTGCTGTACCCGTCTGTTTTGGATTTATGTGAATTAGGCCTTTTCTGCTCTCACTAGAATTAAGTTAAAAAAGAGAGGAAATCTTCAATTTATTGACGATGAAATAAGAGTTTGCTTATCAAATATACACCCAGACATTGAAAAAATCTCTAAAACTCACCAGCCTCATGTTTCTCATAAACACAAGAATAAATAAACTTAAGGTATGTTTCATTTTATTTTTTATTGCATTATTTCTTTTCTGCAATATTTGACATCGTTATACGTTTTTATATAGTGGGCCTACAATTATTGGTAGGATTTCAAGTGCGCCTTGACTTAAAAAATGTTTGAGAACGACTGGTATAGATATACTGGGTGTAACAGCAAAATTGTCCAAATCGTGTAATAGCAAAATTGTCCATTTGTTGTGTCTTAGAAATGATTAAATTCCTACTGGAATTCTCCGAGGTTTTTATAACATTCTTGGACTCTACTATTGAGCAATAAGTATGTATAATTACTCTTCGAGCTTAACCAAAGAATCGTGATGAAATCGATCGAAAACAAAAATGATATTAATCAATCATAGCTAAGAATGGGAAGCTCATGAAGAATTTAAATAAATTTCAAATATATATATATATATATATATATATATATATATATATATTATTCCAGGATCATTTTACAACATATTCAATACTAGCAGTAGAGCCCGGCGTTGCCCGGGGATGTAACAGTAAGAGATAGATCAAGTATCGACCATCATAAAGACTGAAAAATAAAATTGACAAAAATTATTGTTTAAGTTTGACATGTCTTAATTAGTTTTTTTTTTTAAGAATTGGTCAAACCCAAACTGAAACAAAAACATTGTTTTCAATCGTTATGAGTCTACCGATTGAATAGAATTTTATTATAAACAATTGTCTTGTAAATGGAATTTTTAAAGCATTCTGAATGTAAAAATAAAGAAAAAAGTATGCAAGACAATAAGAAACATTACCTGCCAAAAAAAGTGAAATTTTGTTGAAATCGGTTGAAAAATGTAGGAAATCCGATCCCATATATAAACGAAGACACACACACAAACAACCTGGGTTTTATAATAAGTATAACTCGATATGAGTTGTCCCCCTTTCATTCTGGCGATTTCTGTTAATCGTGTTTTCAAATTGATTTCGTGCAAAAACTATTGTGTTTTTTTTTTATTTTTGGTGCTGTCAGAACCACCGCAAGTTAATCCTACGTAGTCCTGTGAAGTTTTGTTGAAATCGGTTGAAAATGTAGGAAATCCGATCCAATATATAAACGAACACACACACACACACACACACACACACACACACACACACACACACACACACACACACACAACCTGGGTTTTATAATAAGTATGATAATCTTCGCCCTTTCTAACCTTGTAACTTTCTGTCCTGGAGTAATAAGTTGCCTGACACCTTTCACGTACGATTTAATTTTCAAGTCTTATTTCATTGCTCTTTGCACTGTCATAGCTAAAATGACCACATTTTAAAGGGGATTTGGGTGATCTGAAGGTCTTCATATATACGGTACACATTTTCGGTCAAAGAATTCTTTCAAAACACTAAACCAAACAATATCTTTAAAGGAAATCTAACTTTATATCAAAATGTTATAACTCACCCAGAACTACGTAAAATCTTTAATACATTTTGAAACCTGAAATAAAAGAAAAGACCACTTTACACTTCATAAATATATCTACTAAAAGTAACAATGTAAACTCTAATCACCAATTTGTATCAGAAACCGAAAAGAAAATGATTTGTATTAGAAACTAACACATATCTGATAACTGATTGTGTAACACCTATCCTGACCCCACTGGATCAATGTACTCTACAAGACCGGCCGTTGGTATTGTCCTGGTCCAGTATTACAGGTTCAATCAAAGTCTCCGGTTCACAATGTCGATTCGTTTCCTCTTTCCAGCCATGTTGTGATGTTTTGATCCTGGAGAACAATTAACAAATCGTAGATCGCAGAAGATTTAGCCGATCTACCTGCAAGTTTATTGGGGCGAGAATCAGAAAAAACAAATATGATCAAGTCGATTCGAGTCCAAAGAAAAAAAATTATGTATATATATATGAGGAAGAAATTGGTACAAAAAGAATAATGCTTAGATGTGGCACAAAGCCAAAAGTATGGAGCACCCAGTGAGGATCAAATTCACCATTCAGTCGTAACTGATCCAGCGAGAAACGTTTGTTCATCATCACACCATTTCGAAGTCACTTAATGATGTTTTAAGCATACATTAGATGTACGACAAGGCCGAAAGTATGAGGCACCTAGTGGGGATCGAACTCACTAATCTTTCGTAAGAAAGTAGTGTATATGAAATAAAGTCCAGAAAAAAAACAAAACAAATATTGCAAATGATTTCTGAAATGAGAGAAGTAGTTTTTGGGTTCACCATTTTTGTTCTTAGTAGAGGCCGTAATTATTTCACTATCAGAATATAAAGGAGTTTACTGGCACTATTGTGCCAATATTGCAAATAACTTAAGTTCACTTCCTCCCTTGTTACACTTTCACTTTCACTGTCTATTTCTCTCTCTCTCTCTTTCTCTCTCTCTCTTTCTCTCTCTCTCTCTCTCTCTCTCTCTCTCTCTCATTGCTTGTCAACTCATTTCACCCAACTCCTATTCTAACCTCCACTTCGACTTCGACTGCTTGTTTTTGCACAAACACGTGCTAAAATAAACGCAGTAGTAGCGACAAAAAACCGAGGTGTTGGTAAGCTTAGAATACAACCTCATTACTGACCTCTCCCCCTTCATGATTAAATGAACAGTCTCTTCTTCTCAATTGGTATTCCATAGTTCATATAAACACTATTTTTTTGACATTTTATATTAATAATTCTGACGAAGCACAGATTCTCTGGGCCAAATTCACCACAGATCATTTTTCTTATCTATAGAGAAAACTCTATATTACTATAATTATTATTGTTTCAAGGGTGACCATTGCTCTCTATCTTATTTGAAAAAAAACAAACTTTTCACCAAATAACCTCTACCTAAAACTATCACTGGTCGACATATGACATCAAGCTATAACCTAAAGTACCACGATTCAAGAGCTTAATTTTTCTTAACGCTATAGTGGTTGAAACAAAGAAAAGAGTATTGATATCTGTCTTTCTGTATGGCAGCGAATGCTGGACAATCTCCTCAAACATGAAGAAAAAACTTGAATCAACAGAAATGTGGTTCTACAGAAAGATGCTGAGGATACCATGGACCGAACATGTGAGCAACGTCGAGGTTTTAGAGGAAATGGAAATAAAAAATTATACTTAATATCAGGAAGAGTCAGTTGAAATTTTTTAGGCACGTAATGAGGAATGGAAAACCTGATACTCACAGGAAAGATTGAGGGAAAGAAAGACAAAGGAAGACAGTGCATAACATATTTGATGAGCTTGATCAAATTGATAGTAGAACAGAGTTTGGGAGAAATAACAAAAACACTTGTTAAGTGCAATAAGGGAGAGCAAGATGTAGAGGGAATCATCGCTTACGTCCTGAAGGGACACGGTATATAAAAGAAGATAATGGTTGATGGGCTGTCAAGTAGAAACAAAACCAAGCCTCTCTGAGCTACTATCGTTAGCACACAAAGTCATATTTCTGCCACATATTAGCGACACACACTCGCGGAGACACTGATCCATATCACATGTCGTTCAACTAACATGCAACAGTTTTTACGGATGACTCATACCCTTCACACCGATAGTGCTTGTTCATACTTACACTCTAGAAGCTTTTTGCGTATGGTGATTTTCTAAGCGTAGCTTAGATGTGTCACAAAACCGAATGTATGGATCAACCAGTGAGGATCAAATTCACCATTCAGTCGTAACTGATCCAGCGGATATGTGGGGAAGATAACGGCTAACCGTAGATATGAACAGGATAAGTTTGTAGAGATCAGAAAAACGGTGGTAGGTGGGGGAAGCTGCTCGAGTGGAACTTACTTCTCACCAATGAAATACGAAAGGAAAGAGGATGGTTAACTACAATGTGCGTTGCATGGCGAGTCTTAGCCATGAAAGTTAGAAGTGTTCGAACTAAGGAATATAGTTCGTTTTAGCACTTCCCATGGAAATAGCGATAGAGCAACGAGAGATTTGCGAAATTTCGTCTGTGAGAGAGAGGCTGTAGGGTGGAAAATAATTTGTTACCCACAAGGACGCGGAAAAACTTTTGGACACACAAGAGACTGGAAAATGAGGATTGGGCATCTCCTTTCCTAATAAGGCAACCATATCCCATTTAAACCTGATCTGACTCTTAGATAGAGCATAGCACGAGCAGTCAGGCACTTACTGAAGGAGTAAAAGGAATCCACCATTTTCCCAGCATTATTATATTATGATGGATCGTATATACGAGTTCCACTTGAGGTCTGGGTTGTGTTTAAATCCCAATAGTAACTCAAGGTACGGGGCCTCTCTGAGGGAACATCCGTTTATCGCTATTGGCGAGAGCTCTGGGTCGTATCATTAATAAAGAATTGACTAGAATTTCTTTACACTATTTATATTCCGACTATTGTCTTTAACTTTGTTGTTGTTATAACATTTCGACCTTCTTCAGGTGTATATTGATCTGGGTAACCCACAGGGAATTCTGAACTGAGCCCTTTATTCAATCTACAGTTGTAGACTGTTTTATATATATATATATATATATATATATATATATATATATATATATATATATATATGTGTGTGTGTGTGTGTGTGTGTGTGTGTGTGTGTGTGTGTGTGGTATAAAGGCCGACACTACGGAATACCTAGTGGGGATCGAATTCACTAATCAGTCGTATTTCCTCTAGGGAGACAACCTCAGAAAATCATTTTCGGAGTAATGTAATGGTTAACAACCTTGTCTTCAGAGACCAGTTACGACTGAGTAGTGAGTTCGATCCTCGCTAGGTGCTCCTTATTTTCGGTGTTGTGCTACATAACAATTACCCCTAACCCAAATTACCATGTCTCCAAATATATATATATATATATGTGTGTGTGTGTGAGTAAGTGTGTAATATATATATATATATATATATATATATATATATATGTGTGTGTGTGTGTGTGTGTGAATTGGGATCAAATATGAATTGGAATCTGATAGAATGATGAGATAAAGAACAGATCGGAAATGTTTATCAATCTAACATGTTTCAGTTTTATTAAATCTTCATCAGTGAATGACATAAACAGAAAAAGTAATTCTATTATTTTTAACTTTGTGCTGTTTGATTTTCATTGGTCAATCATACTGAACTCTTTAAACCAACGTTAGTATAATTTGTGTCGTTCCGAATTACACATAGACAAACTAAAATTATTATACACATACATACAGCAATATTTACGATCTCTCTTTTAGGCTCGGAATTCGTTAATTTCTTGAAACTTTGGATGGACGCCTCAGCTCTTCTTGAATTCGGAACGCCACAAATTACACTAACGTTGGTTTAAAAAAGTCCAGTGAAACATGATTGACCAACGTTTGAACAATGAAAATCAAACTACAACACAAAAGTAAACAGACCAGAATAACTTTTCTCCATCTCATATTCTCTGAATAGGCTTTAATAAAAGTGAAAAATGTCAGATTGATAAGCGTTTCCTATTTGTTCTATATATATAGATATATCTCTACCCTTTGTTTATTATATATGTGTAATGTCCCTACAAGTGCAAAGAAGAGAAAAAATAAAATCTGAGCTCAGGAAATCTTAGCCCTGATTGGACAAACAAATATTTTTCATTCATTACCATAACAATATCAGCTGCATTTAAGCACTAGTACATCTGTTCCTAAAAAATACAATGAGAGGTGACATTCGGAAACCAAACAACAAATTTACGCTCAACTGAAATCACAGGAAAAAAAATATAGGTAGATTGGCGAAAAGTTATAACAAGGAAGAAAGGTTTTGTCAAATTCACCAATTCATAACATTCAACAGTAAATAAACTAAAATTTGAAATATCCTGTGAAATTGTTTCCGCCTGAAAATGATTCTGGAAGGGTCTATTATCATGAGATGCAGTCGAACTGATGAATATTTGGAGAGGAAATGGAATATTCCAGAATGCCATTTTCTCACAGATTGTAATACAGTTTACTTCAAACTTGACAAACCAATTAAACCCTAAGGACGAGAGAATTATGCTTTTATTCGCTAATGATGTATGAAAACTCTGATCACCAAGAAACAGGTAATCTTTTTCTTCTAGGAGTGGATAAATTATAGATATGTGTGAATAATTACTTGGTCTGCAATCTTTAACTGCTCATGCAAGTGGCCAACATATTTATAATGAAATAGGAAAATGTGTTAATATAAAATTGGAAAATTACTTCACGAATGTAGTGTCTGTTCGCACTAATGGTGTTAGATCTATTACACAAGAATTCCTTTCTTTCTTTCTTCTTCTTCTTCTCCTTTTTCTTCTTCTTTTTCTCCTTTTTCTTATTTCTTCTTCTTCTTTTTTCTTGTTCTTCTTGTTCTTGTTCTTTTTCTTCTCCTTTCTTCTTTTTTTTCTTCTTCCTCTTCTTCTTTTTCTTCTTCTTCTTTTTCTTTTTCGTCTTCTTCTTCTTCTTCTTCTTTTTCTTCTCCTTTTCTTCTTCTTCTTGTTCTTGTTCTTCTCCTTCTTCTTCTTCTTCTTCTTCTTCTTCTTCTGTGCGTAGTACTCCTTCAATTTCCTGTCATTTGAAGGCCTTAGATAATTTATTCTTTTTACTATATCTCCTAAACTCAACTTATGAAGTATGTTAGGCGCTTCTTTCCTCTGTCCATCTTGCTTTCAATATATCCTGTGAGTGTCAAAATTTCCAAACACTCTTTCCTCATTATGTATGCTAGGATCATCAACTGTCTCTTTTTGATTCTAAATATAAGAGTCCTTTTTGTTTTCATTTTCTCTAAAACATTATCATTACTCACATGTTCTGTCTATGGTATTCTCATTAGTCTTCTGTAGAACCAGGTTTCTGTTGCCTTCAGCTGTGGTGAGATTGTCCAGTATTCACTGCTCTAATGGAGGTCTGATATTGCATAATAATTTCAGTTCTTTTTTCTTTGTTTTTAGCGAAATTGTCTCTTATTATTTTGTTAAGGCATGTTTCGTTACTTCAATGCGCCTTTGGAATTTAGTGTAGTACTTTCCGTCTTCTGTTAAAACACTTCCCAGATATTTAAAGTTTTGTTATTTGCTTGATTTTGCTATCTATTTTGCAATTTGCCTGTTGGTCGAATTCCTTAGGTGAACAATATTTACTCATCATGGCATCCTACATTAGCAAGTTTTGGTAAAGAAAAATTACAAAATCCTGTAATGTTATGTCTGCTATAGTTTGTATTATAAACTTATACTTAACAATCCTAAATAAATATATACGAGGCCCAAGAGCCATTTGCTGTAGAGCGTTACTGAATAAGAAGAAAAGACATAGCTTATGTGAGGAAGAAAACGGTTAACCCTATACTTGAACAGATTAAGATTATGGTGATCGAGGAATCATAGTCTTGGGAGTCAGTTCCACAAAGTAGTGGTTCTTGGGAAGAAACAGTTGGAGTAAAGCTTACATTTCACCAATTGAATAGGAAGTGAATAATTTCATCTGTGGGAAAAGGGTTTTAGGATGGAAAGTAATTCATTATCTACAAGACTTTTGAACTCTTTTGAGACCGGAAAGTGAAAATCGAACAGTTCCTGACCATATATAGCAGTAGCTTTGGCTTAAGCTGGCTCTTTTAAAGGTAGAAAAAAAAGCAGGAGTAACCAAGTACTTATTGGAGTGGTACAGAGAATCGACCATTTTACTAGCATCTTTAGTGATGGATCCTATGTACACGTTTCATTTGAGGTCTGGGGTGATTTTAATGTCCAATAGGCGCTCAAGACACGAGGGGTCATTCAAAGAACACAAGAGTACGACAGTCGAAAACTCATGGACCGTTAGGTGATGATAGAATGTCACTAGTTTTTTTTTTTTTTTTTTTTTTTTTCAGCATTGAATATGAGCCATCAGTTTTCCCCTACTGAGCTGTCAGAGCTCGGTCATATGAGAAATCAGCTGCCACATACTTAAAAACTAGGTACAGTGTGCGGTATTTTAATGTCTGACCAAGATAACTGCTATTTAGTTCACTGTTGTTTAAACAAAAGGCTACAGTCTTTATTTCGTTTCTAAAGTGACACTCTTCAAATGGTGGTCCCTATTCGCCTTACACTGTTGTAGACGATTTCTAAAGTTTTCCATAAGTGGGAAGTTTGAGCGCTCGAGATCTCCCAGATAGCTTTCTTTTAACATGCAATCCATAGCAGTATCGATTTTCTACCAGGACAACATCATTCCAACGTAACATGAAATTAGCAGAAAAAGCTCTTTGTGTTGCATTTACAAATTCACTTTAAAAAAAATCGTTTCAAAGACAAACTCACGGTGTTCACTGGTCCAAGCCATGAAGGTAACTGATGGTATCTGAAAAAAAATTATAAAACATTAGCTTGATGAAGAAAACTTTGCCATTTGCTTAAGTTCACTAGCATTACACAGCTGACAGGTTAAATGTAGGAGGTATACCTGTCGCACCCTGTATAAATATACCGTGGCCTAAGAAAAGATTTTAGCCAGGAGAAATAAACTACACACAATTTCAAAATTTAATTACATAATCCCGACTCAACATAAATATACAGAATTTAGAACTAGTATAGAGTAGGTCATCCATTTGCTAGTTTCAGTGCTTGTATTCGATTTATCATGGATTTGATCAAGTTATTAACAATCGTATGATCCATATTTTGCCACTCCTTTAGCAATATTTCTTTAAGGGTTGCCACTGACGTGATTTTGGTTGCATGCTCTCGAAGTTTTCGGTCAACGTGCTTCCAAACGTGCTCTATTTGATTCATGTCAGGACTTTAGGCGACCCATGGCAGTGACGCGATTCCTTCCATGCCTTTGCTACTTTGCTCCTTGAAAAAGGTAAACATTCTTGTTAATCTGATTGGTTTCAAATAGTGGGAGTAGGCCTTTCTCTAATATTTGACAATATTTTGGACCATTAAACCAAACGTCAAAAAGAAAATCAGCTCAGATTTCCCTCTAAATCAAGACAGCGCCCCACACCATTACTCCGATCTCACCATGTTTCACGGTCACCTGCAGACATTCAGTGTTCCAAGTCAGATTCTGATTTCCCCGAACATAAACCTGTCTCGAATTCGAATATTGGCAGAAAATAATTTCATCTGATCAAATTACAGATTGAAAATATTCATGAACTTTGCTCTCAAATTCTCTCGCTCAGTCCATACGCCCTTCCTGTTAACCCCTGAAATCAAGGGCTTCTTTCTTGCAACTCTTCTTTGATAGACTAGCGTCTTTCTCACCGCATATGGCGATATTTCCATGCTACTGGCGACATCTTTGACGCTCTGACAACGGTTTCTAAAGACTTCCCTCTTCAGCGCCCTTTTCGTTCGCTCAGACACGATGCTTGGTCTTTCTTAATGTCATTCCAAACGACAATGGGATTCTTCATTAAATTTCTTGACAATATTATTAATCATTTGGTGATTAACCTGGAAAAACCTATCAATTTCTCTATTTGACTTGCCACACTGATACCATCCTATTGCCCTCGTTGAAATAGCTAAACCTAGTTCATGCCCAATAACTATTGCTCTAACTACAGATATAAACTATATATTATGTACACAATAACACTACCTAAATTATTATATATAAAATATACTTAAGTAAATCAAGCTGAAAATACCTAACTCTTGATTTATGAAATATATCCAAATAGCTAACTCTTGATCCAATCCAAGTTATAAGTTATAGCTAAATTCTAACCCTAGTTTTAACCCTTCATGTAAAATATGACGAGTAGGTACACTGGGTCAAACGCCAGATATAGGGTTTACCTAACAGCTTAACAAGTTTAATCCCTATGTATAAAATATACATAATAGCTAACCCCAGTTCTATTCTTAGTTAAACAGGTATCCCCAGCTCAAACCTAAGATATAAGTTAAACATAATAGCTACCCCTAGTTCTCATTATAGGTAGAAAACGTACGTAATGGCTTATCCTAAATATAATTGAAACCAAAGTTATAAAATATGAATTATAGCTACATCATTGATTGGTTATCAACACTTTGCAGGTTTTTAAAGCCCAAAATTAATTTTAGACTGTAAGAATTATTTTCCTTGTTTTAGATAATAATTGTTTGATGGCACAAATTTTAATAATTAGTCTATAGCTATGGAGAGAAGGGTGGATTCATATCTTTGCCAAGTTTATTATTGCGTAAGTGAATATAGTGAATCCAAATGGAATTGGAACGCAGCTCTCCGATTAACAATTTCAAGTCCTTATCCGTTACACCACCCGCACATCCAAGCTTAAATCACTTGGTATTCCCAAGCTGACCAGATACTGCCCAGGTTTGATATTGTTTAACTTCGCCGATCGTACGGTGTTGCGTCTGTAAGCTTTGACCGCAGAGTTCATTTATATATATATATATATATATATATATATATATATATATATATATATATATATATATATATATAAAGTTAATTGGTAACCCATATGGATAATTCCAGGAGGATATAAATCCCTAGAACTTAATGTAATAAACAAAGCAAGTAATAATTAATTAACAAATCGGAACTTCAGAAAGCCATGGTAATATTTCATTTCGCGAGACCGATAAAATTCGATTTCGCTTCGGCAGACCTTGCTGTTTCAAAACAATCAATTCATTGTTTCAAACCGCAAGGTCTGATAAAGCAAAATCGAATTTTATCGGTCTCGTGAAATAAAATATTACTATGGCTTTCTGAAGTCTCCGATTTGTTAATTAAGTAATAAATAATTATATATTTATATATATATATATATATATATATATATATATATATATATATATATATAAAAAGGGTGGAAATGATATATATATTTTGATATATCAAGAACTATTTTAAATTATTCGAATGAAGTCCTTAAGGACGAAACACATTTCACGAGTTTTTCTTCTTTTTTTTTTTACATTTTATCATAAATGTTCCTAATAAATATATACAGTTTGAATATCCGAAATTCTAACTTGACATGACTTACTACAAATAAAAAAAATTCTTCTCACACTCACTGTGATGGCACTCCCCCCACACCCAGCTTCTCACTCCTGCTGTAGAAGGAGTGTTTGGTGGTGTATTTATATATATAATTGTGTAAATAATGAGAATCCGATTTGCACACGTACAAAAATAAAAAAAAAAACATTATTTTTATGAGAAATCCTAATTTCACCACTTAAAAATCCGTGTGACGATTACCTGATTCGCGTCATTACCTGTATCGAAATTTCTGAGATGAGATGTTATCTCCCTTCCACTCAACTCTCCAATTTTTTTGTTCACCACTGCAGCAGCCAGGTATTGAACTTAAAATACTTTGGTCAAGTCACTGGATCCAACCAATGCTTTTATCCACTGGGACATGTGTGCTTGAGGGAGATATGAGACATCCGGAAGAGGCATGGCACGTAGAAATAGAACAAACTACTCCGGTGGACGGAATAAAGGGTTCAGGGAAAATTCCAATTACCTGAAGAAGTCCGGATGTGTATGCACCCACAATTTAATAAATTTCATAGAAAACTATCGGAGTATATGTTATTCATATAGAACTGCCTTCAGGATATGAAAAGTAAAAGAATATCGTACATATGATTCGGTTCCATTCAAAAGTTGCCCAATTTTATAGATGATGCACAGAAATTAAATAGACTGTATTCTAAAATCCGAAAAGATCTGAAAACCGTAGGACTTCCGGTCCTAAGAATTTCAGGTAAATGATTTTCAATCAGCATATATATATATATATATATATATATATATATATATATATATATATATATATATATAGCAGTATGGCCCGGCGTTCCCCGTTCTTGATTCAAAAATCGTACGACTCATACAGCAATCGCTATCACTTGATTTAAAATATTTTTGCCCTTCCTTGGCTTCGAAGGAGTGCCCTTTGCTGTGCTGATGTTGCAACATACCTTACTTCTTGCCTATCCCACACTGCGAATTTTTCTAAGCTCTATACTAAACATTAAATTTGTTACGAAAACTAAACAAAATGAACACAAAAGGATCACCTTTAAAAATGGACTCGTAACTGGAAAAAACGAATGAAAAAAGAATGTTAACAACAAATACTTTTTCACACACAACCCAGTTCTGCGAAATCAGAATCAACGTTGAGTTTAAGCAAGCGAACGAGCCAATTGGAGTAAAGTGCCATGCAGATTTGAATTTCTCCCACTTGTGACGAATGCAGCTATCGATTTTTTTTTTTTTTCCTGCTAGCATGCTAGTTAACATTCGTGTCAGTCACCTGTTGGCTCTCACGCTGGCTAGTAGAAAATAGCCTCAAACTACATGAAAACTGCCGTAGAAGCATGAAAAAATCGATTATTTCCACTATCGATGGGAGTTGGGAAATGAAATGTCGGTCTTGGCCTTCCCCGCTAACTTGGAGCATGTGCATGTAAATTTTGGTGCAAATCCATCGAAAATTGCGGGCACACACACACACACACACACACACACACACACACACACACACACACACATCCTACAGACATCCTTTTATATATATATATATATATATATATATATATATATATATATATATATAAAAGTTAACATTGAAGTCACCACTCAGAGTGTTGATTTTAATATCCACTTTTATATTATATATACACTTTTATATTTATATACCTCTATCTCTAATATTGAGCATTTTATCCAATAAATATAGTGTACTTTAAAACTATATTTTTTTATATAGATATATAGAAATATATGAAGGAATATATATATGTGTGTGTGTATGTGTGTGCAAGTGTGTGTGTGTCTATTTGAATCCATGCATCTGTATAGGACTTGTTTACGCGTTTTAATATTTAAAAGTCTATTCGTAACTCTCTCCTTGGCTCAGACTGCGTTTAATGACACAAACACGAATGCTATTTGATCTTTCATCTCGAAAAACATCCTTCTTTATTCACTGACTCAAAGCTGTTATGTAATTCTATGTTCTTCCTTTTGGTAAATTGTTACAAGTGGACGAGGCCTACAAACACCAGCAAAAACTCTTTGAGGTTGGACATGCCCACACAGCCCCGTTCAAAACAACCCTACAAACAGATCAGCCATCGACGATGGGCGTCTGGTGAAAGTGAATTCAAACTTTACTAGGATTGCCACTCTAATCACTCTTGTACCAGACTTAGCCAACATTGTAAACATCTTCCCTGAGAAACATTCCCACTTCACACTTACTCGCATGAACACTTACAAATATTTACATTTGGACTATATACAGGTGTACCGTTTGTACCGTTACATTAGTCGATCTTACATACATATAAAAATTTCGCTCAGGGCGTCATATCAGTCCATTTTGACCGTATAAATTTGAATTTGCTAATCTAAGGAATGGTTTCCCAACCTGTGCGATATTTCCCACCGATTGGGCAATTTCAGATGTTGGGTGGACGATGAAAAACTGAACATAAAATGAGGGGCGATTGGAAAATTTGCTGGGCGATATAATTTTTTGAGTGTTAGAAAGCTGTTTCAACATATGCTATTCGGAAAAAATATTCAAAGGAAATAAGCAAAGAACCTGTTTTAAAAAAAATACAAGAGGTTAAATGGGAGTAACTGGGTCACATTCCATTCCAAAATAAGGCATAAATAAACAAACAACGAATATTTTGGTATTTTCTATAGTTTTGAGAAGGTTCATTAAAATTCAAATAGTTCTTCAGAAAAATCATTTTTAGGATATAAATCAGATGAAGTAACAACAAAAATAATATTCTCTACATTTTTATTAATTGCTAGTGCTGTATACATATATATTTTTAATTTTATAATTATGAACAGAAATTGTTTAGTTTTTGTCAACACTTAACATTAATCCTTTAAACTAACATTGACCATAAAACTAAATTATATATATAGTTTTTCAATGGTCAAGTTTTGTTTCGTTTGTGTTTTAATACTATAGTAGTAGCAGTAGCCGTACAAATCAGCGTTTTTCGTTAACTCCCTTTAGTAATTTTACTACATCATAGTCAGTTTATGAACCAGTAACAAAGTTTTACAGAACAATTTTCTCAAGTTCAGTAGCTGTTTTCTCTCTTTCTAGTATTGACGAGGGTTTCCTTCCTAACCTTTTATTTGAAGTACTGCAGAATGTCAATATGTTGATTATGTCATTATTTTTTTTCTTGTTACACGTGATATCCATTCTAGCTGTTGCTGTTGAAAGTGAAGTGGATTGTTACCTGGTACAATTCCTTTTTACGATTCCAAAAAGTTCAATGTTGTATGGTCTTCACTCTCTCAAAGCCATTTTAACAATTGATCGCAGAAAGCGGTTGCATACTGCTGACAGTTTAGATATTTCTGAACGGATTTGACGCCATACATGAGGTCCATATAAAATCTCGATCTGACGAGGCTATTCGATCTGAAATATTGGTAAGAACTACGAAAGATAGGAAGTTGGAGAGAGTCATGATTGGTTAGATATTGACGGGACACGATACGTAAAATAATAATAAGAACGATCAAAATGAATTCTGCAATTATGGTCAAATACGAACTAGTTACTATACTGACACCATCAGTTATCGATAATAACAAACTTGTTATGAGAGTTATGATAAAAACGATGATAATGAAACCCTTTGATGTTAAAATAAATGAGAATTATTTCTATTAATTCCTAATCGCCGATTCTTGTGTAGCCGAGCTGAAAAATTCTTCAAATAAAAACTTCAGAGAATTTAAACAAACTTCCGGCTTTTAATGACTTCGTCTTCTCGGTTGTAAACATTACCTTTACAATTTTCATTTTCTTTTATTTTCTCGCTGACGAACAAACGAAAGCAGATCCGTGTGTGAATCTTGGTAAAAAAAAAAATAATCCCGGTGAATAAATTAGCTGCTGAAATAATTCCTTGGTTGTTATTTTTCGATTCAGCATACCAAAATGCTTTAATATTGGCCAAAATACCACATCTATTATTCTAAAAAAAATGTAGCCCAGTGTAATAAATAAGTTAAAAGAATCTGGATTGAAGATACTCGTAACTTGATCAAAAATTCGATTTCATTCGATATAAATAAAATCGTGATTGTTCGCTTAAACTTGTAGACTCTGAGGAGCACAGATCCCTAGCCTCACCAATCTAGGTGAATTCTGTTGTGTTTTCACTGGCGAGTCTATATATTAACCTAAGCTAACCACAATTGCTAACCCAAACATACCACAGTATTTCTTACACCAAAACAACACATTCTTACTTATTATTCTTACTACAGCCACCATAATACCTCGGAGTCTCTATGAAGGCGTAACTACCTATGTGTACAATTTTTATGGCATAGGGAATAAAATCACGACTTTTTAAAATAACCCTAATTAATGTGAACAATTTTATAAACAAGATACAAAAGAATTTTAGTGATAAACCTTCATCACCACAATCCTTAATTGGGGTAGAAACATCAGTTAATTGAATGAAATAATGCTGGACAAAGTAATTTAAACAATCATTCGTCAAACCATAAATTCAAATATATGCAACAACAATTACAAAAAGTACATTCGGGAAACGAAAGGCGTCCCGCATCCACCAGAGAACTGACATCTCCGTTCACCGAACAGAGAAAGGGAGGGGGAAATAAACGAAAGAAAATGGGGACAAAAATAAATACATCCCCGAACATGACAGAAGAAAATAAGGCAAGAACAAATATAAACTACCCTATTTTGGCGGGGTTACCAATGATCAACACAGAATTTCTAATATGCTAAAAGAATAACAGGCATCAAAATGCCACTCAGTCAGCTTCTTTTACTCGACAGATAGGCGCAAGACGCGCCGACCTTGTCAAATTCTGATGAAGTGAGCCACCGCCTTTCTGTCCTAACCCTGACTTTAAGTTGATGCTTAAAATACAAGATCATTTGGGAAGAGGTGAACTTATCATCCCCATAGAATCCCTTCTTTTGTGTCGACTCTCATAGCACGTAGTAAAGCAATAGAACACACAGTTCTCAGCCTCCCTAAGCACAGAATTTAGAGTGATAATAATTTACCCTGTGGATCAAATGAAGGCTTCGAGTCAAACTTCTGAAATGTTACCAAATAAAACGACAGACACGTGAAGAAGACCGGATGGTGAAACGATCTAAGTGTTTTGAGTGCAACAACTAATGTCGGGCAGAATTTTTCTTCTTCTACGTGCCAGGACGAGAGCGATCATGATTCTCCCCAATTTTCTCTCCTTTTTAGTTCTAAGTAAAGTTTGTTTATTACTATCTCTCCTAATCCCTGTCTTGTCAACCGTTGACACAAGCTCATTAGCTAGGTAATGCGCTGTTTTCCTCTGTTCTTCTTGACTTGAAAATGTCCTGTGAGTGTCAAAATTTCTAAACCATCTTTCCTCGCTATGTTCCCTAGAAATTTCAACTAAGTCTAAGTGTTCTTTTTTGTTTCCATTTTTTCTAAAACTTCGTTGTTGCTTACACGTTTAGTCCATGGTATTCACAGCATCCATCTACAGAACCACTGGGCCGAATAGCAAGACGTAATATTGATAATACTTGATCTAAAATAATTATTGCTCTCAATTTATAGCACAATTATGAGACCTCCAAACAGTCCTGGTTTTATAGGTGACTAGCAGCATGATCCGGCGTTGCCCGTGTTTGATTCAAAAATCGTACAACTCATACAGCAATCGATATCACTTGACTTAAAATATTTTTGCCCTTCCTTGCCGTTAAAGGAGTGCCCTTTGGTGTGCTTATGTTGCTACATGCCTTACTTCTTGCCAATCTCACACTGCGAATTTTTCTAAGCTCTATACTAAACATTAAATTTGTTACGAAAAAAGAACTAAACAAAATGAACACAAAACGATCAGCTTTAAAAAGGAACTCGTAACTGGAAAAAACTGAATGAAAAAAGAATGTTAACAACAAATACTTTTTCACACCCAACCAAAATGCTAGTTAACATTTGTGTCAGTCAGCTGTTGGCTCTCACCCTGGCCAATAGAATCTTCCTGCCTGTTCATGGCAGCCAGCTATAGACTCTCACTCTGGCCAGTAGAAAATGGCCGCAAACTACGTGAAAACTGCCGTAGAAGCATGAAAAATGGGATTATTTCCATTATCTAACTTGGAGCATGTGCATGTAAATTTTGGTGCAAATCTGCCGAAAATTGCGGCCGTGCATTCGTTACGCACACACAGATGTTAGAAGCTCAAAACGATAAATCGGGAAACGAGTTCGAATTCGAAATCATTCCGTTTCCTTTCACATAAATATCGTTAAGAAAAGATATTAATCCATTTTTTCCTCCCCACATGTGGACTGGCAATCGTGACATGGGCAAATCTGAATTCAATGCATATTGGCCTTATGTCGTATAAAATTAGGCGATAACTGAATTCCGCACAGCAAAGTTGTAGCAGGATCCCCACAAAGAATGTGAACCTGATGGTATTTCTGCAATAATCCTTAAGAAATGTACTCCTGAACTGGTTCCTGTTCTCTTTAAATTTTACTATAAATACCTGACAGCTTCTTGCTTTCCTGCTTGTTGAAATCGTCATCTGTAGTTCCAGTCTTTAAGAACTCAGGTGAACCGTTTGATCCTTCTAACTATCGGCCTATTAGCATTATTTCACTTTTTGGCAAAGTTCTAGAAGCCTTAATCAACTTTGAACTGGTTAACTACCTCATATCGCAGAGTTTTCTTTCAGATGAGCAATACAGCTTTCACTTCTTATAAGAATGGTGAATCTCGGAATGGAGCTTTGGTCATCTCGAAGGTATTTTGGCGTACATGCCTTCTTCACAAGTTAAAATATTATGACATTTCGGGGTAAATTTTTGAACTGACTCACTCTTTCTTATCAAATCGAAAAATGAATGTCATCCTGAACGGCCCTCTTCTAGACCTTTTCGCATTAATCCATGAGTCTCCCCAGGGATCTACGTTGTTCATTTTCATCAATGACCTTCATGATGGCTTCAGCTCCCAACTCGGTATCTATGCTGACGACACAACTATTTACTTCTGTCTTAATTGTAATTCTGATCGCTTCAATTAGGTCAAATTGGCAGCTGATCGCAAAAGTGACCTAAAATCTGTTGTTAACTGGGGCAAGGAATGGTTTGTTAATTTTAACGCCTCTAAAACAAAACTGTCTTCTATTAATCATCTAAAAGGCCCATTTCTGCCTTCCATCAGCATGACTGTATAGCAGCGTGGGACTTTAATGTTAAAAATCAGCAGTTCATTTATCCACGCAGAGAAGATTAAAGAAAGATGAATGATAATAACAAAGAATCATACGGATAATTTAAACAATACAAGACAAGGAATTATTCACGAACTTACACGCTTGAAATCGTGTCAATAGCTCGTTTCAGGAAATTAATCCGAATTCATAAAGTTCGTAGTTTCAACGTATTACAGATTAAATGATCTCACATAAAATAACACTCAAAATGTTTAAAACAAAGGTAAGAAACTTCGTTGCTCATCGAAGGGATATATGGCTTGCATATGTTCAAATGTAGACTAGGAGAGATCGTTTGAAATACTTACCATTCTTGGATTGTTGAGAGAAAATTTTTTGAATTGCCTCATACTGGTTATGACCGATAATATAATTAGGGAAGAATTTTACACTGGCTGGTTCTGCAACGCTGGTCGCGAGAAAATGAAACGAAACTTTTCACATGTCTTTAGAAGGTTTTCTTTGAGTAATTTAATTTTACTCCTCGTTTCATATCAAAAAGAATTTCGCGTTAGCTCGTTATTTTCTTTTCTTTTTCGTCTCATCTGAGCTGCTAAATTCTCTGAAGTCAACATTTTCATTGATCCAAAACAATTTCACATAGGCTCACGAATTCCTTTCCATCATTTTCTCAGCTCACTGGTCGATTTCTGTGAAAGCAAGGTTTACATTGATTAAAAGAAAATTTCATATAGGCTCGCGAATTATTTTCCTTCTTACTCAGTCTTGAAGGAAGTGTGTGAAGGGAGTTATTATTTCGCACTCACTACAGCTGATGTTAACGTCCAGTTAAGTGACTCATTACACCTTTTCGGGCTAATGTTTTCTGCTGACATGCAGTGAAAAAATTATACGGAATTAATTGCTACGAAAAATTGGTTCACTGTTAGACTATTGTTCTCTCCAGAATCTACCTTATATATTTATAAGTAAACTATTACAATATAAATGCAGTAAAAAAAGAAACGTGGGCAACTGTTTTAGTTATAAAATATAATAAATATGTATGCTGATATCTAGCGGTATTTATGCAGATGAAACAAATATTTACTCCTGTCTTAATAGTAATTCTGATCGGTTCGGTGAGGTTAAATTGGCAGCTGATCTCAAAAAGTGACCAACATCTGTTCTTAAATGTGCCAAGGAGTGGCTTGTTAATTTTGACGCCTCAAAAATGAAACTGTTCTCTTTTAATCATTTGAGAGAAAACTTTTTAATCTCCATGAACATGGCTGATGCCAACCTCCAGGAGACTGACTCATTGCGCCTTCTCAGACTAACGTTTCCTGCTGACATGAAATATATTAATTCAATTGCTAAGTCTGCAACTAAGAAAGTTGGTTCACTATATCGAGCTATACAATCTTCCTCGCCGGAATATATGTTACACATTTATGAGTCTGCTATTCGTCCTTGCTTTAAATATTGCTGTTACATCTGATCTGCTGTTCTTGCTATATATTTAGAGATTCTTGATAAAATCCAAAGAAGAATCTGCAATGTTATTTGTCTTAACTTGTCATCCCGGATTCAATCACTTTCCCACCACTGTAACATAGATTCCTTTTGCATTTTCTATTCATACTTTCATAGTCATTTTCTGATGAACTTTCCTCAATGGTATCTAGACTTTATGAATTTACGCGCAGTACTAGATTGGCGGCAAGGTCTCATCATTTTAGAGTTGAATTGGCTAGACATAACTGTAAGTCTTTTGCTAACAGTCTCTTTTTTCGTATTCCTCGCCTGTGAAATCCTTTCCTGGTTTCTTCCTTTCCAGCTAACTTTGATCTTTAAAACGTTAAATGCAATGTCAATTGTTATCTACTGTCTTCTTGATTCATTTTCTTTTATTATTCTTTTTTTTTTTAAATAATTTCACCCAAGCAAGGCAATAAAGCCACTAGGGTGCAACAGATTAATGAGTATGAGAGAATATGAAAAAAAAACTATTAAGGAGAGAGGACAATAAAAGAATAAGAATTAAGATGAGAGAAGATAACGATTGACATTGCATTTAAATTTTTGAAGATCAAAGTTGTCAAGAAAGCAAGAAGTCAGAAGATAATTCCACAAGCGAAGAAGTGCGAGAGAAGAAACTGTTAGATTAGAATTTTACACAGAACGGTTACATCTCGCCATTTCAACTGTAAAATTATGAGACATTCTCACCAATCTAGTACCGCGTTTAAATAGAAGATTTTTTTTTCACCTGATATTTGCGAGAAGATATAAAAGCATCAATCCCGGCTTTAACCCAAGAAGAAATCACTGTGGCAAAATTCTCAATGGGAAGGTTAAGAATATCAAACCAAGGGGCGTCTGGAATAAAGTCATGAAATGCCCTCGCTCCTTATTAATATCTTTCATATATTGCTTGATAATCAGTGAGTCCTTATATCTTAGAGGCTTTATTCCCTTGCTTGTGGTGAAATGATTAATAAAAAAAAGTGTCCACCAAAGATAGATCCTACCTGAACACCTAGTTCTCTTGGGAACGATTCGTTGATCTACGAGAGGTGATTGCCAACAAGTAACTTGCATCTTGGACTTTCCTTTGCTAATGGCCATACATACTTTCTTCTTACAATTGATGATTAGTCCTTTTTTTCTCTACCCTGTGCCGTTGGTGCATGTACTAGAATAAATGATATACTGAACGGCTTCCTTTTATCGCTTACAGTTTAACTAGAAAGGTTTTATCAGGCAATTAACAGTATCTGAGAACACCTTTCTTTTCTTATTTACCTTGTTTGAGGCTTATTCTCCTTTCATTTTTCCTTCTCGAAACACTTCTTCTAAGTACCGTGTTCATTTAAGACGTGTGTGATCATGGATCTTCACAGCTTCCTCTCCCTTTTAGCTCTCACTAACTTTTGCCTTTTTTCCATCCCTCTGAGCCACCGTTCTACCATCCATTCACAAATTGCTTGGGGTTAAATGATAAAGAAAAACCAAGAAAAAAAGGCACTGGTTAGCTTTGTTGGTCTTAGAAAAATGCAAAATGACCTGAGCCGAAAGAAATTCTCGGAAACGGGCAACCATGTTGAATATGAGAGCTCGCTTTGATTTCTACTGTGCCTTCAAATTGAAACAACTCGGTTGATGATAGCCTGACTTTTAATCAAACTGAAATTTAATCAAAAACATGTAATTCCAAATTTAATATCTGCTCATGTTTTTGTTCCCTTTCTGACATTTGTCATCGCCGGCGTACGGTAGGTAAGAAGATTTTCGTTTGTTGTTTCTCTGTAATTTAACTCTGACATCAAAACAGCCAATGCGAACTGGCTTTTGAAATATGAACACCGGACTAGAGTAGTTTACCGTCGATACTGAATTAATTTTAAATTTGAAAACAAATATAAAACAAAGAAAGAAAATTGCTTTAATGTCGGATTCTATAACGAACCCAAAACTGATGATCGTCGGTATTTTTTGTTTGTTTTGTTGTATTCAGCGATAAAGTAATGAATTCAATTAGTGAATGTCAGGAGGAAGCAACATCGCAGAGCAATCAGGAAAAAGTTGGACAACGGAAATTAGAAGCCGCTAGCAGAAATGACCAGTAATTATCGGCTGCGTTTGAGCCGAGTTGAAATGCAAATATTGTTTACGAGAGGAGGTCTCTACCAATAGAGACACTTTACCATCTTCCGGCCAAGGTGGAAGTTTCGTTGCACTGTGGAGGGGTCATGGAGCTGAACTTGTACTGTGGGACCGAACTCGCCGTCAGAGATTGAAAGGAGAAAGGAGAAAAGCGCAAAAATAAAATGGGAAAAGCAGACGTAAACAGGAAATGAAAAGGTTAAGCTAAGCACAATGTTGACAAGATCAAAAAGTGTACTTTTGTTATGCTGGGATATGAAAATGTGCCTTGTGCCTTTGTAGATATACAGGGTGTATCAAAAATACTTTTACACACTTTGGGGCGGGCTCCTCTTACCAAATCAAAGACAAAATCCGTATAAACATATGTCTGTTAATCCTTCGTTTTTGAATTATTAAGTTCAAAGAAAGTTTACGGTAGTTTGTACTGTATTGCCATATAGACTAGGTTACGTTTGTCATTCGTGTACATTTGTGAAGAGACTGTCTTCAAGGTTTAACGTGCGTAGTAGTAAGTTAACTGATAAAAATGGCAGGATGTTTATGTTGTGGTAGGATCCACCTAATTTGCATATGGTTGGTACCGTGAAGAGAGGGGAGGAATCAAGAGATTCAATCCAGAGACTCTGCCCGACTGCGACTAAGTCAACACATTCTCCAGGAACGGTCTTACCGGGAATATACAAAAGACTATATGTAAATATTGTGTACACTTTCTTGTTTCAATACATTTTCTTCTAAGTACATTTTGTGTTGCATTATTATTCCATGCATCAGTCAAGTTTCAACAGTTTATATTGTGATTTTTACATACAGTCGCACTCATTACCATTCACGCGAGGCTGCACGACTGTATCAGATTGCGTTTCCAGACGTAAAGAATCCGAGCCATCCAACCTTTGCCGCTGTTTATCATCGCGTTGCTGAGACAGGTACCTTGTCACCACAATCTATGGATTGAGGAAGACCGAGATCCCTTCGTACGCCTGACCACGAAGAACACATTCTACAGGCTGTCGGGGACGATCTAGGTATCAGCACATATCAAGTGACACTAGCATGTCGTACGTCCCATAGTACCGCATGGATGGAACTTCAAGATCAGTTCCTGCATCCGTATCATTCGCAAAAAATCTGTCAATGTATTTTAGATTGTATCTTGGATTGTACATTTAAAAACTGGTCTACCGTACAGTTTCAATTTAATTATTCAAAAACGAAGGATTTGCATACATATGTGCTATACTGGAACACACCTATTCTATAGTTAATAGTTAATAGACTCTCCCACCTATAATAAGTAGTAGTAGTAGTAGCAATTGTCAGTCGCTGAGTGAGCTGGTCAGTCAGTCGATGTCGGACATTAAAGTATCAACCACCACAATTAGATTGCTGCGTCACTAACTATTATATCACGTTCCTAACGTTTTGTACGTCGAACCTTTTTAGGACCGACTTAGTGAAATACAAGCCTCCACTGTGAAACTACTCTATAACAATATGTTTATGTATATTTTTGTCCTTGCCCCTAAAGCTTGTAAAGGTTTTTGATACACCCTGTATATCTGTGAACATATATACGAGAGATATGCATAAAATCAACAATATAATTAGGCCAACAGGAAATTAATCCAGACCTTAGCGTTTGTTTTAATGTTTGAACATTAGCAAGAACTATACATTCTTCTTCTATATGCCGTATTCCCTTGAGGTCATTGACTCTCCACAACTTTCTACTCTTATTAATATTTGCCTTTTTTTCTATCTCTCTTAATATCTGTTCTAACAACTATTTACACAAGCTTGTTAGGTAGGTTATTCTAAGCTTTCCTCTGTCCCTCTTGCCTTCAATATATATAAAGAATTCTCCAAGACTACTTTCCCCATCTTAATATTTATTTCAACTGTCTCTTTATGAGTATAAGCGTCCATTTTGTTTCCATTTATTCTAAAATTTCGTTACTGTTCGTATGTTCAGTCCATTGTATTCTCAACATGCTTCTGTAGAACCACCTTCCTGTTGTTTTAAATTTCTTCATCTGTGAGAAAATTGTCCAGCATTCACTGCCGTATAGAAGTATTGATATTACATAAAAGTTCAGTACATTTTTCTAACGGAATTTTTCTGTTTGTTAATACATTGCTTAGCTTTTGGAATGCACTTTTCGCTATTCAACCCCAGCTAATTAATTTCTGGTTGGGAGTTATAACGACAGGATGCTGAAAGTATTCTCGACCTAACCATGAAAAGAGTTTGTTCTTTAAAAAATTCGCTTCATCCATTTGGTCAGAATTTAGAAAGAGGGCGGCGTCGAAAAGTTTACAGTACTCCATCATTTGAAGTTATTTTCAGAATTTTTAAGATTTGTGAATGACTAGCAATAATTGCAAGCAAAGAATTAAAATAAGAAAATCATCTATACAAGTTTCTTTTCGCCATTCTTAGGTGATAATTGCTCTCCACAGATTCCTTTCCTTATTATCTATTTAGGAAATACAGGAGAGTTTTTCTTGCCGTTTTTTCATCCAGAGAAATTCTTCAAATCTATGAATAAAAATCCAAGGCTGCATAAAGAGCAAAAATGAATTGGGTTCATGCCTTTCCGTACGCTGGAATTTTTGAATTCAGTTCGATCCATTTTCGTTACTTTACGCTATGTTCTTCATTGTATTGTCGAGAGTATGGATTTCTAAATAATTGTTAACTGTTCGATTGGAACCTGGTGCTTATTTTTCTGACCGACTAGCCATCTTCAGGATCTTCTGCTTTGATTGCAATAGAAATTCCTTTACATCTTGAGTTGCATCGATGATGATCATTCGTACTACCATTAATTTTCTAACTCACTTCAGTAAAGGGTTACGATCACATCACGTTGAAACATTGGTTCCCGTATGATCACCGAAGCTAAGCAACGTCGAGCCTGGTCAGTACCTAGATGGGTGACTTCTTAGGAAGACCAGGTACTGTAAGCTTTGATGTGCCGATGGTGTAATGGATAATGGTTCAGAATTGTTAATCATATTCACTTACTAAATCACTTGGAAATTCTTTCCCATTAGATTAATTAGTAAGACGTATATTATTAAAACTAATATTATATCCATAATAAATAAATAGAATTGTGTATAAAATATTTAGATTTGAGCATTAAATAACCCATAGAGGGTAATACGGTGCTAAACAGAAAGACTAAACTAACCAACTCACTATAATAATAAATAACCCACAAGGATAGAAAGTTATTGACTAAAATAGCATTTATTCTGCATCAAGACAGAATAGATGAGTATAATCAAATCCACTGCATGTGTAATTTCGACTGCGTCTAAGACAAACAATAAAAATCATGCAAGAGTAAATCTAAGAGCAATATATAAGAAAACATTAGGCTTTCATTGACTGAGCAACGAGTTCTACTGTCAGTTGAAGTTTATAATTTATTTCGCTTAAAAATGTTTTCAAGAAAATAGATTCCTCACCTCCAGTAGCTGTTATCACTCTTTCCAGTGTTGATGGGGTTTCCTTTTTTGATTGAAGTTTCTTGATTGTCATTATTTTCTGTGCTACCCATTTTAGCTGTTGCTAATCTTGAATGTCCTCAAGTTATGTGGTTTCTGTTATCTGTCACATTTTGTGATTCTATAGCGCCAATCCACGGGGTTCGGAGAAGGATGTTCTTCACAAAGATCCACAGACTTCCTTCACTCAAAATTATTTTTAACCATTGACCTGAGAAAGCGGTTGTATACCGCAGAGAATTTAGATATTTCTTTACGGATTTGGTGCCATACATGACAACCATATGAAAGTCTTGATCTGACTAGGCTATTTACGAAGATGACTCAAATTTTCAGGTTAATCTTTTAGTTTTGTAGCAATTTGTGGTGTTGGGCGAAACTATCTCTAGCGCAGCCTATTCTATGTTCAATTTTCTTATCTCCTAGACTACATTTGTTATAACTGATCCATACGCCGAGGTATTTGTATATATTATGAGTATTATGTGTGCTCCCTCATCGGATTTAATTATACTAGATTTAACGAATCTAATAAATATGGAGATAGGTACAGAAACTCTATACCTAAGGTTTAAAATGAATTTTTTAAAATGAAAGATCTTTCTTCAAGCTTTTTATTTTAGTTTTAATTTCAAGTTAATAGATTAAATTTTAGGTTTCCAATAAGCAAAATCCATTGCTGTATTTCAAAACGAATTTAAATTGGCTGAAAAAAATTTTTCGTTTTCAAATTACTAAGAATTGCTGATTTTAGCGTCATTTTTAATCATCATTCATCACATATTCGTTATTAAAAATCTTTCAAAAATAAAATATACTTTTCTGATAATGTATTTGCAGAATATTAGGTGATTAAAAGTTTAATTAATCTGATTTGAAACAAATATTACTTTAGGCTTAAAATATCACAGAATTGCATTTATCAAGACGGAAGTAAGTGTTTATTTAAGTTGTTGAGAGATTGACTGACAGATGAAGTTTACCTAATTTTTTTCTACGGTCGACATATCTGTAAAATTTACTTGAGGAATACAACGTGAGCGCCTTCATATATAATTTTGAACTATCCGGTTATCATAAAAAAAATAGGAAATTTTCTCCGTAATCTAATTTTTTATTGAATTTTAGGTACTTTGACTTTAAATTTACTATAGTTATCACACTTAGTTTCTGAAAATGGCGTGTATGGACGTCCGTATTTAGAAAAATCGAAACGTTACATGCAAAAATGATTTCAAAATTCTTTTTAAAATATTGGGGGCCGCTTAATTGTAACAAGCTTTTCCATTTATTATTAGTAAATATAGTTTTCACTTAATAACGATATCACCTAACCTCTGAAAAGTAATACATGTTAAAAGAGTTGAAACTTTAGAGATCATTATAATTAAAATTTGAAAAAATGAAAACAATTCTTGTCATCGAATTTTTTTTTATTAAGACAATAGTACCTATGATATATATTATTCATATAAGCAATTAATTTTTTTTTCTAATTAAATAATTTCTTAGTTTCATTGCTTTTTTTCATTTTTTGATTTAGAGCAGATTTTCAATAACTGGGGGATCCTGTTTTTCAAAAGGAAATTGACAATTTAAATTCTCCGAAAAGATATGCTTTTAACTAATATAAACAGTAAACACTACAGAATTCAATTTCTCGAAATTTCATAAAATTAAATAAATGCGGGTGGGGATGAATTTAGGTAAAAATGGCAGCGGTAAAAATAGCAAAAATGGATAAATAAGAAAAATGGCAAAAGTAAAAGAAAAAATATAGATGAATATCTCACAATGAGTTTATTAAAATCTTGGATACAATACATAATAGAAAAACATGAGAAGTTTGTCAAATTAAAAAGAATATTCAGCTAAAGCTCCCCTCTCCCATGAGATTTTACTTTTTAGGCGATTACGTCTGAACAGTATTTAGTCACCCCCATCCCCCCACACACACACAGGCGAGGGCATCATGTGGCACAAGGCCGGTTTAACGTGGGATCTCCGAGCCTGTGTGCTCGACCAAAAATATGCCCTTTTAACCCGTATAAACGGATTCAGGGTCGGTTTACCTCCCCGAAAGAGACTCCGCCCTTCGGCGTAGCCTCGTTCGGGTTCCTCCCCGCCCGAAGGCAGAGAGTCCAACCGATCAGCCGGTTACGATTACGTCTGAACACACTGAAAAACTTAGGAAAAAACAATTATAGGTCCACTTGATCACGGCTACTTGAAATCAGAAACCGACATTAAGCGGTGTTTATCGGAAAACAGTTCCTCGTCAGTTTTGTACATTTAGAGTTGTTTTTTTTTTTTTAATTTCACTAGTTTGAACACGTGGGAATCAGTAATGCAGTCGAATAAAAAAACGATACATTATTACTATGACGTTTAATATATTTAAATTTTGTTACATTTCTATTTATAAAAAACTATTAGACTATTTAAAAAACAGAATAAAGTATTAAAAAATGTTTTCAATATAAACTATTTAAAAAGTATTTTCACACAAAAAGAAAACATTCCAATTATAAAAAATAATAAACTATTTAAAAAATATTTTCAAAGAAAAAACATTCCTATTATAAAAATGTTTTATATATATATATATATATATATATATATATATATATATATAAATATATTTATATATATATATATATATATTATATATATAAATTATTTTATATATATATAAATATATATATATATATATATATATTATTTTATATATATATTTTATATATATATATATATATATATATATACAATAATACACTTATTTTATATATATATAAACATATATATACAATAATACACTTATTTTATATATATAAATATATATATATATATATGTACACACTAATATATATATATACACACACTAATACACATATATATATACACACACTAATACACTTATGTTATATATATATATATACATATACGCACTAATACACTTATTTTATATATATATATATATATATACGCACTAATACACTTATTTTATATATATATATATATATATACGCACTAATACACTTATTTTATATATATATATATATATATATACACACTAATACACTTATTTTATATATATATATATATACATATACACACTAATACACTTATTTTATATATATATATATATATATATATATATATATTTTATATATATATATATATATATATATATATACTAATACACTTATTTTTTATATATATATACACTAATACACTTATTTCATATATGTATATATATATATATATATATATATATATATATATATACACATCTAATCCTAATGTCAGCTATCAATTATAAAATTAATTATAGTCATCAAATTAACTTAAACACGCTACGATTTGTGCTTTTACTGCAATTAGGAGTAGGAACCTAGCTCCCCGACCCACTAGAGTAAATAAATATTTATTTTAAAATATTGAGTGGGGGACGGACTTAACCCTATTTTAAACTAGAGGGATGGGAGCTTAGACCCATCCTTCTCGAACGGTCATAATTTTCTGTTGTCATAATTTTCTATTTTTTCCTATTTATCCACTTTTGTCATTTTTACCGTTGCCATTTTTACCGAGCACCGGTGGGGATGTAAAAAAAATTAACAAGATTTTCTAAAATAAATAATTTCACTCATTTCTGAATAAACCCTTAAAGAATCATTAAAGCACGACAATTATTTGATTTGTGCAAGAATTTCCAACTCAATGTGTTTTTCATCGCAAAAAGACGCTAAAATTTCGTATATTAGTGTTCATTACTGGTACAACAAAAACAAATTTTTAAACCAAAATTTCGAATGTTCTAAAAAGGATCAAAAATATAATAAAATAATCAAAAAATCCTTTGGTCTTTCCTCTTAATAAATAAAGATTTTAACGATAAAACATTCTTTATATTAAATTTGGGTCGTTTTTTTCATTATGGTATGCTAATATTTTACCGAATCAGTAAAATTAAAATGTATATATATGGTTAGTCTCAGAATGAAAATAGCTTCTTTTTTTTGTTTTACCTAACAAATACTTATTTTACAACACAATATCCTTTCTTATCACTACATTTAATAAACACATAGATCGAAGCGTAAATAGTCAAAATTCATCTATTCAATACGCGTTAGACTACCGACTTACTGATCCACTCTTCTAGAGATTAATGGCAAGTAACGAGGGTGAAGAAACAGTCATGTCAATGGCAGACAAACAAGCGCTCAAAAATGATGATTCACTGTTTGCAGTTCTTTGATCTTCGTTACTGCCTCCTCTCCCGAAACAGTGAGAGCTCCTTCAAGAAAGAAATAAAGGAAGAAAGAGACAGACAGACAGTCCAACAGACGGTGTGAGAGATAGATTCTTTGATAAAAAAAATACGCTCAAAAGGGGGAAGATCAAAAGGACTATATGAGTCAACGTCATAATTTGTACACAGAACTACGAAAACTGACATTCCAGAAAGAGACGTACAAATCCTGAACTGATTTGAGACGTCACACGTCATTCTTTTTTAACTTTTACTGAAGCCCTATCAAATCGTCGCTTCTCATAGATTCAATATCGGACTTGTATCAAATTCTTTTTGAAGCGATACAGTAAGTATTCGCATGGATTTTTATGGATTTAAGAAACCAAAAACGGACGAAAATCTATTTAAATCGCATATTATTATGAATTCAGTTCACATAAAATTTATACTAACAAGAATAATTACATGGTGCAGAAGACATTGTTAAGCTTTGTAATGGATGCGACTGAAATGCCTCAACACACAAACAAATATTTATATAAAGAAAACCGTAACTCACAATCTTTTGAGAGAGAGAATAATATTTACGTGTATATAGAAAGCTAAAAAAAAAAGAAGAGAAAGAGCTACAGTGAGTGTGTGCGCGGGTGTATGATTGCGTCACGTGGTTTGGTGAAATTACATCGTTGGTTTGACCGGGTTGTAAAATATCTATCCCGAAAGGACAAGTGTTGTGATTCACTATTGCATCACGGAGAAAAAAAAATGGAGGAAGAGAGAATGTGACTTTTCTTTTATACCAGTGATTACCACACCACCGGTCGGTGTTAAGCGATGTCCATTGACAGATTAAGTGGAATAATCCCCTGATAGTCAGTACCTCAAATGATTCACAAAAAAAAAAATTTAAAAAAATCAAAAAAAAAATCCCCAAAATTTATTAAAAAAATGTTTTATAGTCAAAATCTTTATGTTATTATTAAGAAGAAAAAACAAAGGATTTCTTTATTATTAAATTATATATTTTTTATCCTTTTTTTTAGAACGTTCGAAATATTGGGAAAAAAATCTTTTATTTTTTCATCAGCGGGGAGGCCAAAGATGAGCATAGAAAATATAAGCGACTTTATGTGGTGAAAAAAAAACCCCAAAAAACATTGATATTTGTCGGATTTTAATGAGACATTCATGACTTAGCGAATGAGCCAATTGGAGCAAATGAATTAAATTATTTTAAGAAATCTTTCTATTTTTTAGAAACTCTTGGTAAAAATATTTTTGAGATCTTTTCCCCACCCACTCATACTTTTTTAACTTTATGAAATTTCAAGCAATTTAATTTCACAGAGATTAATGTTCATATTAGTTAAAAGCAGGAGACTTTGGAGAATATATATCATCAATTTGTTTTGTAAAACATGACCCCTCAGTTACCGAAAATCTGTTCTGAATCGAAAAAATTAAAAAAAATGCAATAAGTCTATGACATTATTTAATTAGAAAAGCTTTAATTGCTTTTATGAATAAGACATATTATAGATACTACCGTCTTCAGAAAAAAAAAATTAATAAAGGTGTTAAGCTCAAATATTTAATGATGGGTATTTTCCAAGAGCTTATTTAATCATAAATGTAAGAATTAAGATTCATCAGAACATTCAAATAGGGGAACCGTGAAATTTATTATAATTTTTCAATATTATTTCCCGATTCTAGATGAGTAAATCTTAAATAAAAGGCCAATCAATAAATATACAGCCCTTACATAGATGAAGGGACCATCATGGATTCGCTAAAAAATTAGCGTAGATTGATGAAAAAATGCCCCAAACTTAATAATATAGTTTTATCTTGAAAATATTTTTTATTATTAAGAAGAAAGTCCAAAGGATTTTTAAACTAATAGATTATATTTTTTGACTAGCAGCATAGCCCGGCGTTGACCGTGCTTGATTCAAAAATCGTACAACTCATACAGCAATCGCTATCACTTGACTTAAAATATTTTTGCCCTTCCTTGCCTTTAAAGGAGTGCCATTTGCCATGCTGATGTTGCTACATACCTTACTTCTTGCCTATCTCACACTGCGAATTTTTTCTAAGCTCTATACTAAATATTAAATCTGTTACGAAAAAAGAACTAAACAAAATGAACACAAAACGATCAGCTTTAAAAAAGGACTCGTAACTGGAAAAACCGAATGAAAAAAGAATGTTAACAACAAATACTTTTTCACACCCAACCCAGTTCTGCGGAATCAGAATCAACGTTGAGTTTAAGCAAGCAAATGAGCCAATTGGAGTAAAGTGCCATGCAGATTTAACTTTCTCCCACTTGTGACGAATGCAGCTATCGATTTTTTGCATGCTAGCATGATAGTTAACATTCGTGTCAGTCAGCTGTTGGCTCTCACGCTGGCCAATAGAATCTTCCTGCCTATTCGTGGCAGCCAACTATTGGCTGTCACTCTGGCCAGTATAAAATAGCCGCAAACTACATGAAAACTGCCGTAGAAGCATGAAAAATCGATTATTTTCACTATCGATGGGAGTTGGGAAATGCAAAGTCGGTCTTGGCCTTGCCGCTAACTTGGAGCATGTACATGTAAATTTTGGTTCAAATCCGTCCGAAATTGCGACCGTGCATTCGTTACACACACACACACACACACACACACACACACACACACACACACACACACACACACACACACACACACACACCCTGCCTTTTATAGATAGAGATTCTTGTTAGAACGTTCGAAATTTTGGCTACTTATCTGTTTTTTTTTTCTTCAGCGCAATCGTCAAAGATAACTATAGATTTTAGCATTTTTTGCGGTGAAAAACACATTAAAAATTAGAAATTCTTTTACAAATCAGATATTAGTCGGATTTTAATGAAAGTTTCAAGATTTTTCAGAAATCAAAGAGTTTTTTTTTTTTTTTAGAAATATTCTTATAAATGTTTGGTAAAATTATTATTTTTTTTTTTACATCTATTACGCCCAACTTATTTAATTTTATGAAATTTCGGGAAATTAAATTTTGTAGACTTTAAAGATTATATTAGTTAAAAGCAGAACTCGTTAAAGAATTTAAATCGTCAACATTTTTTGCAAACAGGATCCCCAGTTAACAAATAGCTTCACTGAATAGCAAAATAAAAAATGCAATAAAACCATGACATTATTTAATTAGCAAAGTTTTTAATTTTTTTTATGAATAAAGACGTATTATGGACACCATTGACTTAAGAAAACTTTTTTTCCGATGATTAATCAATTTTTTCAAATAATTGTTTCTATTTTTTTTAAATTTTAATTAGAATAATTTATAAAGTTGTAAATCTTTTAAATTTTCCCATTACTTTGTCCTTGTTAAATGATAATGTTATTAAGTAAAATCTATATCTACAAATCATAAATGGAAACAATTACTACATTTCAGCGACACTCAATACTTTAAAAAAGAATTTTGTAATTTTTTTTATTAAAAACTCTCCCCAAAACTTTTCTGGAACTTTAATTGAGGAATATTAAGAGAATATTAGTCTGATTTGAAACAAATATTGCATTATTTTTAAAATATCGTAGAAATACATTTCTTTAACACGGCAATGACAGCTTGACTGACAGACGGAAGTTTATCTATTTTTTTTTTCTTAGGATCATAATATCTGTAAAATGTACTTAAGGAATATAACGTGAGCGCCTTCATATATAATTTTTAACTACCTAATAATCTAAAAAATTTGGGAAAATATTCACCGTAATCTAACGTTTCATTGAATTTTTAATACTTTAGCTTTAAATTTACAATACTACTCTAACGTGCCTCCTTATATATATATATATATATATATATATATATATATATATATATATATATATATATATAGTGAGAGAGAGAGAGTATCCGATGAAAGAAATTCGAAAGGTAGAAAAACAAAATTATAATATTGATCATAAGACGAGTAATATTTATTGTATATTACTAATATGCCATAGTATTATATCTCCATGCTATAAGAAGCCAATCTTTCTTTTTACTTCATACATATATATATATATATATATATATATATATATATATATATATATATATATATACATATAAACATATATATATATATATATAAGTATGTATGTATGTATGTCTATATGTATATATATATATATATATATATATATATATATATATATATATGTATGTATGTATATATATATATATATATAAGGATGCACGTTAGAGTAGTGGAATCGGAGAGCCGAGTTCGAATTCCAGTCGAATCCAATACATTCACTGACGTGCTAATACCCATTAGGAAAGGTATTACTCTTCTTCTCTGTATTCGGCCCTTCCTAAGGTGTGGTTGGTTCAGCACACAGCCTTTCCCATATATATATATATATATATATATATATATATATATATATATATATATATATATAGGCAACATATCTTCATTCAAACATGTTTCATTGAATAATATATTTATTTGTTTTTATACTGATCCTTTCCAGTACTATAATCAGTTTCTTCATGCTTAGATGAAATTCATCAAGGAAAGCGACTTAGTTTTTTTCTTAATCAAGTACTTTCGATATCCTCCATGTTCATCCTCAGTGGTAAGGGATAAAATTATGCTTGAATTCCTTCTTAAGGGTTGATTGATTGATTTGCTTTTTTTGTTTTTTTGTTGTTTTTTTTTCTTTTTCGGTTTATCAACTCTTTAGTTATTATTTAAAGCCGATACATATTTTGGGGAATAGCGAGTGAATATTACAATAACAAATCTTTGGAGAATAACAATGAGTTTTCCAGATACAAGTCCTACTATTTAACCCATTACTGGTAGGAGAAGGGATGGATTCATATTATTTACAAGGATTTTTGCGCGTAAATGAATGCAATGAACACGACCAGAATTCAAACTCGGCACTCCTATTTATCATTTCAAGCGACTATTTCTTACACCACCCAAACATCCACCTTCCTTAATGACACCAGGATATATTGGAAGTAATGAAACATTCTAAAAAATAGGTAAACTACCCAAAAAAGTATTTCCTCTTGAAAGGTTGTCTACTTAGTAATTTTATATACCTGAGTGTTTATTTAATTTTAATGAGATGACCCGTGTCAGGGTTGACAATTGGCGTAAAAGCCTCTGAATTTCCTTCAATGGTAAGGAATCCATAGGAGTGTTGTTTCTTAATCAACTGTCCCGCAAAGTGACATGTTAGCGACGAGAAAACATGTTGTGGAGGAATATGAAAATATCTGTTGTTTTGTACAATGGTCTGTACTCATGCCATTCCTAATGATATTAGCGTTAAATGAATACAAGCATCGTCTGTCGGCGGAACATGGTTTATCGAAATTGTTTTTTCTTTCTTACTTTCATCTTTTCTTATTTCATTTTTTTTTCTTTACATAGTGATAATAGTTTGCACCGAAAAAGCAACGTTCGCACTCTGTACCGAAGAAACTAAAGCGAACGGGAATATCTGTGAGCAGATGTCGGCCTGTTCCTGGTTCAGCCAATCGTGGCAAATGTAGTCTGACAAGCGGCAGGAGTCGGTCTGTGTACAGTTAATAACTAGATACGACAAGGCTATTCCCCAATTCCACCGCCGATTTCTACAATACATTTCTTCCTCCCACGATTTAAAAAAAAACAACCTCTCCCTTGGATATTATCTGGCGACCGATATCCTGTGTTAATACACGTACCTACTGCCTACAGCGCCAACCCTGTAAGAAAATATATTTTTTGCTCCCACTAATTCTCCATTTGTCTGTTCTTTCATTCACTTTTTTAATTATTTTAATTTTTTGTTTAGCATTTTTCTTTCTAGTTTATTTCGTCTGCCCTTATAGAGTGGTCTCTTTCACCCTCATTAATACACCATAACAATATATATATATATATATATATATATATATATATATATATATATATATATATATATAGGGTACAATGGATAATTTTCGTCTAAATTACACAAAAATGAGAATAAGATTAACATTTCATATTAACAGATATATTTACCAAAATTACACAAAAATATTTTGAAATACTAAAGAATAGATTTATTCAATAAAATCGCGATCAGTTTATCTTTGTTGTTACAATGAAGTTTGTTGGTCTCTAGCTCAACTGCGATCCACTCAAAATAATCAAGGTGGTTGCAGTCTGGGCATTTAAGTGGTGATGTGGTCGCAGAAACTGTCTGACAGCCATGATTGGGATCGCCTGCTTGTGTGGCATTGTGCAGAGTCCGAATGCCAGAAATAGGGTCTTCCAGCAGCCACCCTCTTGCAGCACTATCTCCTCAATGCACTTGATGTAGGCCTCCGTTGAGTCTGAGTCCCTGTGGGAAGATGAATGGAAGCATAACGTCGCCATCACGAGTGATCACACCTTCGTAATCACCATTAGACTCATCAAACTCTTTCCGAATCTTCTCCTCTTTCCTCAGACTGACACGCAAACACTCAGAATTGTTCGTGAATACCAAACAGTACAGCATGCCGTTTCCAAATTTCTGGCGGAGTAAATTGCGTTATAGTACTCATTTTCTCATCGACAGTACTGAACAGACTTTACTATACTGTGCAGTCGAAAAAGTAAAATAAAAAAAGCAACGCGCAAGCTTTGCTGATGTTGCCACGTCTACACATACGCGCACGAAACTAGAGAAGCTAGAAGTTTCAAAATTTTAGAAAGAATATTTTTGAAAGAAATAACAACAAAGTAAAATTCGAAATGATCATTGGATTCTATGTAAGAGCGCTCAGAATTGGTTGCTCTCATTATTTCACGAAGAGGAGAAATATATTGAAAATATTTTCAACACCCTTCAATACCCTGTTTCATATTCAATGCGAAACAAAAGCTCATAAAATATTCCAAAATAGAAGAGCTGTCCGAATCAAAATATATTATTCTACCCACTAACTCTATCACATCTACAACCAAAAAGAATTTATCTAAACTCAACATAAAATTTGTCGCAACTACATCTAAAGCAATCAAAGACTTAATCAATAAAAAACAAAACAATCCAAAAATCTGAAGAAGGAATTTACTCTATATCAAATGCAGGAATTTCCATAATGTATACATTGGAGAAGCCTTAAGAATTTTAAACAAAAGACGATATGAACATAAAAGGGACATTTTTAAAAAAAAGGAACACACAAAAGGCATTGGTTGTTTATCGTAACGAAACTGACCACAATTTTGACGTAGGGAGGAAATGCTACTTTCATTAAAAGAAAAAATAAAGAGAAAGAAAAAAAGATAGTTTAGCTACAGGCAATTAATCTTCGTGCCCGAAAAAAAAATAATTGCCTCAAAGGACGGTTTTTCTATTGACGCCGGTGTTAACTTTACTACCTTCACTCGTTAGCATTTTAATAAAACCTAATATGAAAGTTAATTTATACATTTTCTTTTTGTTCATGAGAATTGACAACATAAATAATAAACAATATTTATCTATTAGATTGTATATTGGAATGGTTGTCAAAAACAATTGACAATCGATTCGAACTTTATAAAATGGTAAATAACAAGGATTCCATTAGATTTTTATCATTTAGTAAATGTTTATAAATTTATGAATAAAAAAAAATGTTTAATATTCATGACCGTAAAAATGCTGTGTGAAATAGACAGTTATTCTCTTAACACCGCTATTGGTATATAAACTTTTGACTCCCTGGACAATCTTTATTCTTTTAAAAAGCAATGATGAGAATTTTAATAAACCCAATTATATCAAAAGTGTATTTATACATTTTCTTTATTCTTGAGAATTGACAACAACGATATTAAACACTATTATTTATTAGATTGGATAAAAACTTGTTTCCATGGTTATTTATAAAATGGTAAATGCTAAATATGTGAATTGTAATTTGTCAACATATTTCAATAATTTTGTTATTTTTATGATTTTTTAATAAAATATTTCTTTTCAAATATATTTCTTTACGAAATGCTAAATCATAAATATCTCATTGTAGTTGGTTTTCGTATTTTTATAATCTTGTAAATAAACATTGTTAAAGGAGTTAAAACTGTATACAGTAATAGTGGTCTCAAGAGGATAACTGTCCTTTCAACAAACCGTTGTTTACAGACACAAAAGTTAAACATTGCTGTATTTGTGAAATTGTGATTAGTCATGTCTTCATTTTATAGTTACTTTTTATCTTTTTTCTTCTTGTTATTATAACATTCTCCTTCAAACAGCTTGTAACTCTGAAAGTAACATGACTATTTTTCAGAGAATATTGAACTCTTATTCCATGTCTTGTGAGCTCGGAAATCATGGACGACGCCTTAATCAGTACGTCCCGAAAACTTTATGTTGCTTATAAGTAGCACTTTTTGGGCAGTCTCCGCTCATCAAAGAAGCGTGAATTACTGCCAGAATAGCTCATATATTTTAATTAAATATATACAGTGGAACCTCGGTTCATGCGTTTTTTTAATTCGCTCCTGAATGCCATTCTTGAAACGAAATGTTCGTAAACCGAAATTATTTTCCCCATAGGACTCAATGTAAAATGGATGAATCCGTTCCTTATTTAAATTTTTAAAACAGTACTTTGTCCACAAGTCCATACAAAAACACCGGTGTAAATCATAAAATCCAAGAGAAAAAGATAAACCCAATATTAAACAGCTGAAATTAGAGGGTCGAAGGCAGTAAAGAAGGGGAAATGGGAGAGATATTATTGCTTGAAAGGGGAGTCCGTTCCATAAAAAGAAATCAGGTAATTGTCTATTATTGTGTTTCTTCTCTTTCCGTTTTCTGCGCTTAGAACGACTTGACTCTCCTTGACACTCACTGGGCCTCTTTCTAGTTGAAAATTTGCCGACTGGGATTTATTTTTGTCTGTTTTAAAATGTTTCTAAAGGGAGACATCACATTGTCATTGCATGATCATCGTTCGAGGCACCGTTCGTCATCCGAGACGTTTTTTGTTCGTAAAATTCGTTCGTAAACCGATTTGTTCGCAGTGAGAAAAGTTCGTAATCCGAAGTTCCGTTGTATTTCTTTTTTATAATATTTTATCATTGTAAGGCGTTAATGTTACTAAGATGAAGGGTTGGGGGTTACAGTAAGTGAAGAAGAGAGTGACAACTTTAGTAAGAAGAATTGAGGAAAAGGACAATAAAAGAACGGAACAGACGGTTGCATCTTGCTAGTTCAGTAGTAAAACCGTGAGATCTAGTTGCCAATCTACTTTCTTTTTTTTTTAGTACGCTTTAATTCATGCAGCCGAGGTACTTAGGAGGAACGCATATCAGAATAATTGCCATTAAAATATTAACAGAAAAGACAGAGGAAAGCCACGTAAGACCGGTGTGAAATTGACTGCGACCGAGATGCCAGGTTAGAATCAATTTCATTACAGATCCTTCTTTGAAAGATATCTAGATATCTAGTAGTAGGAGTTACTACTGATATTTAATTCTAGGTACCTCCAAAGAAACACGATACCGAATGATTAAATTATTTTTTAAAAGAAAATCTTTCTTCAAGTAACTATTTTAGTTTTACTTCCAAGATAGTAGATTAAATTTAATATTTCCAATAAGCAAAATAATTGATGAATTTCAAAACTAATTTAAATAGAATGGTAGAGGTTTTCATTTTTAAATCACTACAAATCTATGACTTTAGTGTCATTTTTATCCATGTCATTAGAATATAAATTGTCTTTATGAAAAAAAAAAATCCTTCAAAAATAAAATATACTTTTCTGAAACTTTATTTGAGTAATATTAGATGATTTAAAGTTTAATTAATCTGATTCGAAACAAATATTACTTACACGGAGTTTAAAATGTCACAGAAATGCATTTTTTAACACGGAGGTAGGTGTTTGTTTATGAGGTTGACATATTGACAGTTTGACGAAAATTTATCGAATTTTTTCATCGGTAGACATAACTGTAAATATTACTTGAGAAATATAACTTGAGAGCCTTGTTTATCTAACTTAACTACGCAGTAATATTGAAAATTTTGAAAAATATTCCACGTAATCTAATGTTTTACTGAATTTTAGATACTTTAACTTTAAATATACTATATTCATTGCTCTTATTTTTAGTAATGTTGTGTATAAATATCCGAATTTAGAAAAATATACACCCCAAAAAGAATTCAAAATTCTTTTTCAAAATATTGTGCGTCACTGAATTGTAATAAGCTTTTCCATTTATGATTAGTAAATATAGTTTATCACCTAATCGAAAGAATTTAATACAGAAATTTAAAAGATTTAGAACTTTATAAATTATTCTTATTAAAATTGAAAATAAATGAAAATAATTTTTGTAAAAGTTCCTTATTCATCGAAAATAAAATTTTCTTAATTGTCCATAATTATTTTATTCATAAAAGTAATTAAAAGCTTTTCTAATTAAATAATTTACTTTTATTCCATAGTTTTTATTTTACGATTTAGAGTAGATATTTGATAACTCGGATCCTGTTTTGCAAAAAGAAAATGGATCTCTAAGTTATTCAGCGTATAAATAATACAAAGCAAACCTTTCTTCAATTATTTCATTCATTTGTGAATAAGTCCTGCAAATTTAATTAAAATCGGACAATTATTTGATTTTTGCAAGAATTTCCAAATCAGTTTGTTATTCACCGCAACAAAGATGCTAAAATTTCCTATAATAACCTTTGGTTCCCCTCCCTCCGGTAACGTAAGGAAAACAAGATCTATAACCAAAATTTCGAACGTTCTCAAAAAAGATGAAAAATATAATTTAATAATAAAAATAAAATCCTTTGCTCTTTCGTCCTAATAATATAAAGATTTTGAAAGTAAAAAATTTTTTTTTTGTTTTTTTTTTTAATTAAGTTTTGAGCATTTATTTTCATGATGGTACGCTCATTTTTTAGCGAATCAGTGGAGGTACCTATTTAATTCCCTTCGGGTGAAGTTCGACATGGTGTAATGTTTAGGAAGCTTGTCTCGTTACAAGATTAGTGAGTTCGATCCTCACTGGGTACTCCATACTTTGTGCCACATGTAAGCTACACTTACTAAGTCGCTATTGATTTCTCTTTGGTCAACTTATTACTGGGTAATAGTGAGCGAGCTAGACTAATTGCCCATTACTAAAGTGTAGCGAGTTTCATTCTCACTGGGTACTCCAACTATGGGGTAGCCAGTGAGCTATTAAATTATCATTAAATAGCTTATTATTACATAGCTATTTACTGTATTAGTAAATAGTTATTTATAAATAAATAGCTATTTACTAATACAACTTTGTTTTGAACAATGGTCACAAGTATCAGTGAGAATCAAATTCACTACACTTTAGTAATGGAGGATTAGCCTAGCTGGCTCACTATTACCCAACAATAGGGTAGCCAAAGGGAAATCAACTTAGTAAGTGTAGAACACGGTCGGATTGGGAGGCCAATAAACCTACGTGGAATATGCTTCACCTATCTTCCTAGAAAATTAGCATTCAGTTTTGTGGCCTTTGTTGGGACTTCCTCTGAACAGCAATCAAATATATCATACATGTCTGCTGGGATTATTAACTTTATTAATGACATAAAATTGGAGGACTGATAGATACCGTAAGATGAATGAGAAGGTCGGTGGAATCGTCGGTTTATTCAGGACATTTCATGCAACGTAATCCTGACTGTTTCCGGCTGAATTCAGATTGTAATCCTCTGGTCATTCCTTGTTAATCACGACACCTTATTACAAACGTTAATTTGATAAGCCTTTGATTCATTCCGATCTTTGTTTCCCCTTTCCTTCTCTTCCAGTCAAAGCCACCCCCACAAGAACGCCTCCCCTCAAAATAAATTTCCTACTTATCTCTACTTTGTGACTATTGATCTCTAAGTACTTCCACTGCCCGCCTTTCCATTTCTTTTTTTCTTTGTTTTTTTTTTTTTAACGTTTTATCCTGTTGTGTGTTTGTTTGCGGGGGGATTGAGGTGGGGGATTAAAACCGTGTTCTCCTTCTTTATCTAATCGACCGCTACTACATCACAGGCACTGCCACCCGCGACAATCTCGTTTTTCAACGTCTCGACCGATTTTTCTTTAATGTTTTGCTTCTCTTTTTACTTGGCCTATTTTTTTTTTTTTTTTTTTTTTTTGTCGTTTCTCACAATTATACTTAAGGTTGGTTTCTCTCTAAACTTTCACATAACTTCCAAAACAACTTCTTATAGCCTGACACAAGGCCACACATTTTGTGTTCTCTCGGATCTGTAATAAACGTATACCCCAGCTAAGTAGCGTTTACTGTCTATATTAGTTATAAAAAATGTCCTCGAAGAATTTCAATCATCAATTTTTTTTGTCAAACAGTTACAGAAAATCTGCTCTAAATCGTAAAATACAAAAAAATAATTTAATAAGTAAAGCTTTCAATTGCTTCTATGAATAGAATATATTACAGACACTATTGTCTTGAGAATTTTTGGGGGAGGAATAATGAATTTTTACAAGAATTGTTTTCATCTTTTAAAATTTTAATTAGAATATTTTATATACTTTAAAAAATTTGTATTAATTTGTAAAGGTCAAGTTATATTGTTATCAAATACAAACTATATTTACTAATTATATACGAAAAACTTGTTCTACTATTCATCAATCCACAATATTTTGAAACGAATTTTGATTCGTGTGTGTGTGTACATAAATATAGCGAACTTTTTTAAAAATACGAAACAGTATTAGAAAATAAGAGCATAATTATATTAAATTTAAAATGCGTTGATAGTTTTCTAATATTTCCCCACTAAGAGTCTTTACAAGTAAGACTATAAAGCCATAGTACCTAAAATTGAATAAAATATTATAATGCTTACAATATTTAAAATTTTTAAAGTTAATGGGTAATTACAAAATTTATATAAAAAGTGGACATTTACATTGTATTTGTAATGTAATTTTTATACAATTATTTTCCCCCACATAGATTTTCCAAACATCAGGCTGTCGATAAATGTGCCAACACGCATAAAACGCACTTACCGCCGTACTATAAAATACTTTTCTGCGATATTTTAAACTAATAATAATATTTGTTTCAATTCAGATTTAAATCATTTTCCTCAAATGACGTTTCATAAAGGTATATTTTATTCTTTGAAGATTGTTTAATGAACATAATTATTATGTGATGACAAATTTGTCAATATATACTATTTATACTTTTTACTGATAATAAAAAAATATTCCAGTCAATTTAAATACGGTTAGTAAAGTACCTTGGGAAATATTAAATTTAATATCTTAACTTAAAATTAAAACAAAAATAAGAGCTTCAAGAATTATTTTTAATTTACAAAATGTATTTTCAATTTTGGTATCGCTTTTTTTGTAGGTACCTATATATATATATATATATATATATATATATATATATATATATATATATAATCGGTATACGTGATAAGTTCGTAGAAGAGGTTTAGCCATTGTTTCTGCTTAGTTCTGGGGTTACGGTTTATTCTCCTAAATTTTTATCATTTTATTTTCCCCAGTAGCATTGTCACCTTGCTTTGGGGGAATGACTGAAGGAAAATATATGTAGGAATTTCTGGAATGAGGAGTTATTATTTATACTGGGACTATTGTACGACAACAAAGATGACGACAATCATCAGCATATAAATGGTATAAATAATATATGTAATATATATATATATATATATATATATACACACACACACACACACACACACATATATATATATATATATATATATATATATATATATATATATATATATATAAAAAGTGGACACACCATGGTGAAAGTCTGTTTCATACTTTTAGGCCATATGTGTTGTGTTTTTGAGCCAAAATCCAACGCACGTGGTCTGAAGATTGCGTTTGATGCATTTTTTTCAATTTTTTAACACTTCCTCCAAAAGTTCTAATGTTTGATCATCTGCTGCTGCTATCACCTCATAATCATTAAACACTGTCTCTGCTTTTGAAATCGTTTTAAGGCTTAAAAAGAGGATATAGCTAGATGCAGCAGTCTTCTGTTAGTAAAGAGGAGGATCTATACACTCAACCCCTAAATTCATCAAAAATGTCATTGTTTTACCCACTCTGCGAACGTGAACATTATCCTGCAAAAGGAAAACATTTTTCCACAACTCACTGTTTTCTTTCAGCAAGTAATCAGCACAGGTGTTGCATTCTGTATTAACTGTTTAGCCATTCTGAAGATCTGCTAGCAGAACTCCCTTTCTTAACAAAAAAAACCCAACTCAAAACATGGTTTTTTATATATCCTGTTGACATTTTTAAGTCATTAATTTCCTGAAACATGAAGCACTCGAAAGCCGACATTGTATGAAGTGTTGTTTGATCACCTGCACATAGTAACTCTATACACACCTTTTCCTGATAATTTAATGCTGAATTATGTGCTTTTATTAAAAATAAATAATTAAACACAGGCCCTGTTTTCGCAAATGACAATAAGCCCGGTTTAAGCAACTGACAATAACTTAGACGTAGGCCCGGTGTGCGCTAGAGACAATAACGTTGACATAGGCCGGGTTTGCAAAACAATCAAATAATTTCGGTTTAAATGGAATGCAGAAAAGTAGACATCGGTCTGGGATAAGCAAACAGTAAACAGATATTCTTTTTGAGAGAGGTTTTCCATCTGCAGGTGGCCTGCAGTCGGCGTATTCTTCACTCTTGGGTGTGTAACTATGTTTCATCAAAGATGAAAAATCTCTCAAAAAGTTATTGATTGTTGTGAATGTTGAAAAATCAACTTGCAAGAGGTCACTCAGTACCGTTTCTGGTAACTGATAGCTAATGCGCAACCAACTGCAACTGATTATTAACTAAACACACACCCGAGACATCTCTAGTGTCTTAGCAAATCATTTGGCCGAGATTCGTTTTTTAGCCGAAATTAATATTATGAACTTGATCAAAAAAGCGTTTTTGAATGTATCTTGGCTCCCCAAATCTCCATGCTGGAAAGCTGTCAGGCCTTTCCTTAAGGCACTGGTTATTTGCATCATACATGCATAGAATTGCTTTGAAGTTTTCTTCTGCAGAAACAGGAACTTCACGATGGTCTGGAATTCAAAACCCTTTATTGGAATTGATAAAAAATGATCTGAAATAAATTCTAAAAATATTTGTAAAGATATTCTAAACTGATATGTTACCATATAAAAGAACATTCTCTCTAACATTTTTTGCTAAATACGAGGCTCTAGATAACATTGACATCTCATTTTAATAGACATATTTAACAAAATGAGACAAAAATATCTTGAAATATTAAAGAGTACATTTATTCAATAAAATTCAAAGCCAACCTCCAGACTTCGCAATATTCTGCATGTCTTCTGGGCGTTCTCCTTGTTTAAGTTGATGATTGCTGCTATAATCCTTGCTTTCAGTTCATCTTTAGTGTTAAAAGAAGTTTTGTTGGTCTCTCGCTCAACTGCACCCCACACATAATGATCAAGTGATTTGCAGTCTAGGGAGTTAGGTGGCCAGATGTAAGATGTGATGTGATGTCACAGAAATTCTCTGACAGCCTTGACTATGTTCTACTGCTTGTGTGGCATGGTGCAGAATCCTATTAGCAGACATACGGTCTTCAAGCAGCTACCCTCTTGACCCAGAGCAGCACTACCTCTTCAAAGCAGTTGATGTAGGCCTCCCTCTTAAATATGATCAGGATAAGATACGATACGGCAACACATTAATTCAGAATTTCAGGCACAACTCAAATGAATGCATTTTGATCAATGTTTATAAAAATAGTTTAATATATTTTACTTGATCTTAATATTATACCAGTAATGCTTATCTGATATTATTTATAGAAATTAAAGTATAAGACTGGGTACCTTCAAAGATTTTCTAAAGAGGAGCATACCATGCTGAAAATGGCGCTAAACTTAGCAAAAACAAAGTTTTTCGTCAAAATGTTTGTTATTATTAAGATGGTTATTAAGAGCAATAAGGCAATAATAATTTTTGATTATTTTATTAAATTTTTTCTTCCTTTCCAGCACGTTCGAAATTTTGGTTAAAAGCGGTTGGGCCAAAAGATAAGTACCTCGGTTTACGAATTCACTCCATTCCTGAAACCTGTTCGTAACCCGAAATGTTCATAAACCGATGCTATTTTTCCAATAGGAATCAATGTAAAATGGATTAATCCGTTCCTGGTCCCGAGATGATTGCTTACTTAAACTTTAACAGTACTTTGTGCACAAGTTTATACACAAAACTAATGAAAATCATTAAATCTAAGAAAAGTAGTATATTATTAAATCCAAGAAAAACAGTTTAGTATTAGGTTTATTTAACCAAATACTAAACACTTAAAATATAGCCGAACACTTCTACTTCGATTTTACCGTACCTGTATGTAAGAGAGTTGATGGCATAAGTGGAAGGGGAAGGAAAGAGATGTTATTCTTTGGAAAAGGGAAGGAAAGTCATGATCTCTTTATTTATAAGAATAGTACAGATCGTTGATTTTGCCATATGAACCTGAGTAGGAAGAGACAATATCATCATCATAGAGACAATATCATCAACAATTGTTTTTCTTTTAACTTTTTCCTTTACCAGTGTCACTGTTAGCCTTCTTTGGATCCATGACTGAGGACTAACAAAGAGAAAAAAATGGCACAGTACAATAAAATAGGGAAAGAAAAGCACAGCACAACACACGAATGTATACAACACGACAGTCGACTAAGAAATGATTCCGTTCTCGGTTCGGCTCGGTTTGGCAATGTTGTTCGAGAACAACCCAGAATCACCCAGTATATACATATACTACTGCTAAGTGAAGACCCGAGTCAGAGCGAGACAGACCGAAGAGGGAGAGTAAATGGTCGAAGGTAACAGACAGAACGAACGTAACCAGCAAGAGTCACAGTGAGCGTAGCACGTAGATTCAGTAAGAAGTCATACAGCGATACTTCATTACCAAAGACTGTATAGATATTTTGCTACTAACCCGTATTCCTGGAACTACTAACCTGCCTTACCAGTTTGTATTATTACGTTAATACATTATTTTCCTATATTCATTCTTGGCGTTTGTTATTTATTGGTACCGGATTTCATCCCGAAATCTGCAACAAATACTTTGTACGAAAACCGATTTGTTCGACACGTGAGACGTTCGAGAACCGAAGTTACACTGTATAGGAATATTTAATGTCTTTTTGATGTTAAAAACACATTGTTTTGGAAATTCTTGCAAAAGTAAAAAAATTGTCGGATTTTAATGAAATTTTCAGGACATATTGAAATTTTCTTTTTTTAGAAAATCTTAGTAAAAATATGATTTTTTACATCTTACCTAAAAAATTTTTGAAATTTCAAGAAATTAAAATTTCAGACACTTCATATATATATATTAGTTAAAAGCAGGACTCCTCGTAGAATTTAAATCATTAATTTGTTTTTGTCAAACAGAAACACCATTTACCGAAAATCTGATCAGAATCGTAAAATATAAAAATGCAATAAAACTATAAGATTATTTAAGTTTTTAATTGCTTTTGTAAATAACATATATTCAGGGCACCGTTGTCTTAAGAAAAAACAAAAAAAATTCGATGAATAATGAATTTTTTATAAGCAAAAAAGAATTTAGAAATTTTTTGTATATGTAAGTACGGAAGACTATACATAACATTATCAAAAAATAATAACGATAACTATAGTAAATTGAAAGTCTAAAATTCAATAAAACATTAAATTGCGGAGAATATTATCCGAAATTATTACGCTTACTGAGTAAAATTATTATAAAAAAGGCGCTCTCACCATTTTCTTCAAATATGTCTTACAGATAAAGTCTCTGTAGAACAAAGTTAGACCTGTCATCGGGTTGTCAACACGTCAAAACATCTACTGTCGGATTAAATAGCAGCTATTGACGGATTAACAAACTTATGCGATATTTTTCATTTAAAGTAAACAATTGATTCAATCAGATTAAATGAGTTAATATTCCTGAAATAAAGTTTCAGAAAATTATATTTTATTTTTGGAAGATTTTTAATAAAGAGAATTACATTGCGTTGAAAGACGACTGAAAAAAGACGCTAATCAGCTATTTTAGCAAAAAACTGCTTTCAGTCAATTTAAATTTGTTTTTGAAATACAGCAAATTAGTTTGCTTATCGGAAATATTAAATATAATCTATTAGCTTGAAATTAAAACAATATTTTTCATTTTAAAAATTAGGTATCACGGATTTTTTTTTGGGGGGGGGGTTCCTTTTTAAGTCTAATATGAATTAATGGTTTCTAAAAAGAATCCGGTTTTAGATATAGTTTTTAAAATGTTCGGTATTAATTATTTGTTTCTAAAAAGCCCGTATTAATTATTGTTTTATAAAAATCCCGTATTAGTTATAGGTTTCTAACTATAACCTATTAATGACCACTGCCCTCCCCGCCTTCCACCTCCAAAATGGGAAGCATTAATAGAATAATTTACGTTATATCTGAATGCGCCAACAAAGAAGAGACAACCATTCTTTCTTCTTTTAGATCTATTTCGATTTAGCTAACTTATTAAACTTTCACAGTTGCATTGTTTGAATATTGTACTGGACCGTTTTGCAACAAACAAGAAATTGTCTTTTACTTCAAAAAAATAATTTCTCATGGGCGCTGCAATTTAGTCTCGATCGGATACTTCTCTGTACAAGCTAAGCTAAATGATTCCCCAACACAATATGTCACAAAATAGTTTTTATTTTACGCTACTGTATTTTCTAATAGGGTTCAGAATAACACAAAACGTTAGTAAGTTTACAACTCAAAAGCTAGGAACGAATATTTAGCAGTGACTTGAAAACGTTTACCTACATCAACAGCAGATAATGTAAGTCGAATAAGCACATATTGAAATCGTATATTTACGCACGGTAGAGTAATGGATAGAGGCTAGGATTGAGGAATCGGAGAGTCGAGTTCGAAATCCAGTCGAATCCATTACATTCACTTACATGCTAATACTTTCCCAAGGGTATTAACACGGAAAGTTATGCATCCTCACTCCTCTCCCCCATCAGCTATAGATAAATAGCAGGACAGACCGGGTTCTTTAGCCTTGGACGGCAACTGGCCTACCGCAGAAAAAAATGGCAACCTACTGCGGGAAAAAATCTGTCTCGTCAGTCATGTACCGAAAGGTGCATGATCGCCTAAGCGTATATCATGCCATGCGTGATACACGCTTAGGAGATCATGTCACATAACTGACTGATGTATACGTTGACAGCAGCCAATGTAAATTAGGACTGAACACATGACGAAAAAGCTAGAAGAAAAGAACGCAACTAAAATGAAATGAAGAGAATAATGAGCGTGTGAAATGAATGGACAGTCAAATTAGCAACGAAAGAGAAGTATATTAGGCGGCCATGGCACATGACTGATATATACGTTGACAGTAGCCAATGTAAATTTTGTAATGACGTATATGTAACCCTTGAAAATGTATATGTACGTTAACAGCAGTCAAATGAATTTTCTTAAAGTCGTATAAGTACATCCACAGCAGAAAAAGTTTTAAGTCTAGCGGAGTATTCGTCGGGTCGTGTTCATTTTACATTTGACATTTGTAAAAGGTTTTCCTCATTAATGAGATCTTGCCTGAAAGAAAAGCACATTTGATATCACGAAGCAAGATTTAATTTTTTAAAGGTTTATTAACCCTTTGTGAATTATTTAAACATTTTGGACGGTAAGAATTATTCTTTTGTTTGTTTTTGTGAGTAAATATTCCATTAACATCACCTTTAGAATAACAATTATTTTTCCAGATACAATCCGAATATTTACAACTTATCTGATGAAGAAGAGGGAAAAATCTAAATATTTTGAACACAAATTTATGGCTTCAACTAAATATATTTTGAACGCAGTTGTATGCCTTCAACTACAGATAAAATATATTGTTGCTCATTTTGCTTTAAAAATGTATTGTATTGTTGATAATTTTACTATAAATAGGTATTGTTGGTAATTTTTATATAAAAATGTATTGCTTGTATTTTTACTATAAAAATGTATTTTTATACTTTCATAAGATTTTGGTATTGTTTGGGTGTTCACTATTTGCCCATAGCTGGGAACTTAACAAGTGATACCACCCCGGGTCAGGGTAAAACTGGGAGCAACAGTAATTAGGAGATGGTTCCACGTTACTCAAAACCTCCAATCTCCCAATCAAGGTCCTTGCAGTCGGATGTATTTTATCGTCATACCCAGGACTGAACGAATGACGAAAAAGAAAGAAGGAAATAAATAATTACAAAGAACGTAACTAAAAAAAAAAAAAGAGAAAAATGAGCGTGTGAGATGAATGGACTGTCAAATTAGCAAAGAAAGAGAAAAAAGAAAGAAAGAATGGAAGATAGATATGAAAGAATGAAAAAAATGAAAAGCGAAGCACACAAAGGAATAAAAAAGACAGAAAGAAAGAATCAAAGTAAAAAAGAAAAAGAAAAAGAAAAAGAAAAAGAAAAAGAGATATTATGAGAGAAGGAACGAATAAAAAAGGAAAATAAAGAAAAATTATGAGAGAAAGACAGAATAAAATAAGCATAAAAGAAAAAGGAAGAATGAATGAAAAAGGTTATTAAAAAAGAAAGAAAGAAAGAAAGAAAGAAAAAAGAGAAAGATCGGAAAGAAGAAAAAGAAACAAAAGGAAAGAAAGGGAAAAAGAATGATTGAATGATGAAAAAGATAACTTGAAAAAGAAAACACGCAATGAAAGACGAAAAAGAATGAAGGAAAAATAGTGACAAAAGAAGCAACAAAAACTGGAGAGATGAAAGAGTGTGTGAATAAATAGATAAATGAAGAGTTAAATTAACAAAAAAAAAAAAAAGAGAGAAAAAGAGAAAAAAAAGGATGAAAATAAAATATGAACGAATAAAAAAAATACAAAAAGCAACGAAGGAACCAAGAAAAAAAGAAAGAAAGAAAAAAGTAGAGCAAAACTGAATGAAAGAGACGAGAGAAAAAAAATGAATGGAAAAGGAAAAGAAAGAAAGAAAAAAACTACGAGAGAAAGAAAGAATAAAATAAGCGTAAAAGAAAAAGGAAGAATGAATGGAAAACATATTATGAAAGAAGGAAGCAAAGATGCATTTTGAAAAAAAAATAACAGTCAAAGAAGGAAAACAAATGAAAGATGAAAAAAAAAAGGTTGGAAGAAAGACAGATATGATGGTTGATCTAGATAAAGAAGCAACTTCTTTAATAGATATGAACAAAAAAGAAAAGAAAAGAAAGAAAACGGATAGAACAAAATACAAAAAATGCCAAACAATTAAATTCGTAAGATAAAGGAAACCTCAAAGAGGTAAAAAAAATTATAATGATATTCCTGATATTAACGAGACGAAGATGCCTCGTGTTAAAGAACCGAGAAAACTTTAAATACTGTGAGTCTAAGAGATCGATCGACAAACGGAAAAGAATAAAAAAAGAGAGGCCAATAATAAGAGAAAGTTCAATCAAGCAAAAGAAGGATGAGTAAGAGAAAGAGAGAGACAGAGAGAGAGAAAGAAAGAGAGAGTGTGAGAGAGAGATTTGACAAAGAGCAAGATTGAGAAAGTGAGAGGAGATAATAGTTGGAGGACATTTTTTTTTAATCACCCTCTCTATCTATCGTTTCATCTCCATTCGTCCTTTCTTCCCACCCCCAAGCGTGAGTCACGTCGATGGTAATCAAGACAACATCAAACAACGCCGACACCTTCAAACAGCTTTGATGACGTCAGTTCCCAGATCCAACCTTTGTTGTCGACACACGTCTTGTTTTCTTTTAGCGAGTTTTCAACCACTAACATACACCCTTCTCTGCGACTATTATTCAAGTAAACTTCTACGTCCTTTCTTTCCGATTTCATGTTATATATATATATATATATATATATATATATATATATAGTTGTGTGTCTGTGTGTTCTTACATCAATAAGACCGCTTTTCGTTTAATCACAAAGATCGAATATAGAAAGTTAAAATTTCAAAGCAAAAATTACGCTTCAATTTACGGACTTATTGACCCATCATCGTTATATATATATATATATATATATATATATATATATATATATATATATATATATTATTATTATTATTATTATTATTATTATTATTGAGAGAGACGGGAGAGAGGGAGCAGATGTGCTTCAGAAACCACAGAAAGGTGGGAAAGAGGCGTGAACTAAGCATAATTTATGGGTATCGAAATAAATCCAAAGCAGTTTTAAATTCCAGTTTTGTTTGTTTTTGCTTCCCGCTATAACGCCTAGGAAAGGCATAAATCTACTGATCCCTGAAAAAGGTCTTCGTCGCTACTTGTTCATCAAGGTTAAACAAAAAAAAATCTGTTTTCTTTTTAATTCATTTTGTTATTCAATAATGTGACTGGCGTGCCTAGTTCAAATACAGTGTAACCCGGATATAAGAGAGTTGTCGGGACCGGAGAAGAAGTCTCTTATATCCGGGTTTCTCTTATATCCGGGTTTGGTCTATTTTATATACATTAACACAGTCTCTCATGTGGGATCAGAGAAAAACTCTCTTATATCCGGGTTTCTCTTATATCCGGGTCTCTTATATCCGGGTTTCTCTTATATCCGAGTCTCTTATATCCGGGTTACACTGTAAAAGCAATAGTTTCGCATCAAAACTCTTCGAAAAGATGTGAAACTATCTCTTCTTCTCCTACCAGCTATGATTAATAGCAGAGCATATGCTCTCTATCTTATATCGGCAACAAATCTAGGATAAAGATTATTTTCCTCTCAGGGAGGTCTATGGAGGTCGTCGTTAACGGCCCGTCCTCTGAGGCACATCAGATCAATGCTGGCGGCTCTGAAGACTCTCACCTTGGTTCTACACTATTTCTGCTTTATATCAACGGTATGTCCACAAGAACACTCTCAGATCCGTGGTAAATATATATGCAGATAACAGCACAGTATATTTAAAATATCTTGACCAGATCCTGGATGCTGATCTCTTCTCTAACCTAAGTCTCACAGTTCAATGGAGAAAAGACTGGCTGATATCACTCAGCGCATCCGAAACTAAACTAATTATATTTCATCTAGCATCGAGTAGACGTGAAACCTGCACCAATCCTGATAAGTGGTCATACCTTCAACGTGACTCCTTTCCTCGAATGCCTTCTGTGTTTAAAACTCACTCCCGACCTCAAGTAGAACGCGTATACCGTATACACACGAGTATAGTACGAGGTTTTATGATCACATTTTACGCAACAAATGTGGGTTTGTTTTATACACAAGTAATTTTTTTGAAACGGTTACAAATTTGCATTTTCGGTGACCAGTTGCAAAATCGCAGGTAATCTTTTTTCTGGATGGGTTAAAATTGCAAAAGAAATTCAGAGGTCGCACTATACCGGTTGCAGCAGCAAGATTGTCCAAACAGTGTAACAGCATAATTATCCATCCTACAAAATATTTAAAAACCACTAAACAAATTGAGATTTTTTTCCAGGTTTTCGGATAAGGGCGTTTAGCCATCTTTACACTATTTTTCGTAAAAATCACAAAAAACCCTTTGTGTTATTCAGCTAGAAAGAGAACATGTTAAAATTCGTTTGTATCAGCCCTACTGTTTTCGCAAATGAGCAATGTTACGAGGAAAAAGATCATTCAGGTCTTCAGTGATGGTACCAATATTCATATTCTGGCTTCAATCTTTAAAGTCCATTCAAGAACATTCAAGAAAACGGTGAATAATTTTTTTTTTTTAATGAGAGAACAGTAGAGAGGAAAACTGGAGCAGAATGTCATAACAGTAAGAAGGTTCTTCATTTCAACTTCGAGCTAAGGAGATCAATTAGAAAAGGTCCAAGAGAGAGGAGTTACACCTATGTAACTCCAACAAACAGTGAAAAAAATGTCTTGAAAATGAAATCGTACGTGAAACATGTGAGGCAAATTTGTTACTCCAGGACAGAAAGTTAGAAGGTTAAAGAGGGCAAAGATCATCTTGAATAAGTTGGAAAATGATCCTGGAATAATACATTTGAACTTAATTTCAATCCTTTATGAGCTTCCGATCCTTAGCTATAATTAATTAATGATGAACATGTAATTTTTTGTTTATGATCAATTTCATCATAATTCTTCTGTTGAGCTTAGAGAGTAATTATAGATTCTTATTACGCAAAGTAGAGTCCAACAGTGTTAAAAAAAAGCCCGAAGAATTCTAATGAGATATCTTTAATCATTCCTAAGATACAACGGTTCAAGTCTTAATCTGACAAATGGACAATTTAGCTTTTACACGATTTGGACAATTTTGCTGTTACAACCGGTACATCAAATCGGATTATGCAGGATTATATACGGTAATCGTGCCGTCGCAAAAGATGCTTAAAGTATGATCGACTCATTGTATTGCTCCAGAAAATACCTAGCTTCTGCTTCCATAATCTTTATAAGTGTCAAATCCGACCAAGTGTATTGCAGTCATCTCTGGATCGATTCTCCTCACTGTCCAGCTTTGACAAAAGCGCTTACGCCACCTTTTGGATGATGAATTATGCTACACACTGCAACCTTCAATACAATTATTATGGCAGATGTTCTGACCATTTATATTCCTTAGTTCCATCAGTTTAGGCCTTCGCAGCTAGGAATTGCCATGCCATGTTCACTGTGGAAAACCTGGCGAGTATTTTATGTTTTAAGACAAGTGACATTCGTATTTTTGCGGGTATGAATAAATTGACATTTATACTAAACTAGCAGTAGAGCCCGGCGTTGCCCGGGGATGTAACAGTAAGAGTTAGATCAAGTATCGACCATCATAAAGACTGAAAATAAAATTGACAAAGATTATTGTTTAAGGTTGACGGACACGCATGTCTTAATTAGTATTTTTTTTTTTTTTTTTTTTTTTTTACGAATTGGTCAAACCCAAACTCAAACAAAAGCATTGTTTTCAATCGTTATGAGTCTACCGATTGAATAGAATTTTATTATAAACAATTGTCTTGTAAATGGAATTTTTTTAAAGCATTCTGAATGTAAAAATAAAAGAAAAAAAGTGTGCAAGACAATAAAAACACTACCTGCCAAAAAAAAAGGAAGTTTTGTTGAAATCGGTTGAAAAATGTAGGAAATCCGATCCCATATATAAACGAACACACAAAACAACCTGGGTTTTATAATAAGTATAACTCGATATGAGTTGTCCCCCTTTCATTCTGGCGACAGAATTGTGTTTTATCATGCTTTCAAATTGATTTCGTGCAAAAACAATTGTGTTTTTCCAATTTTGGCGCTGTCAGAACCACCACCAAGGTAATTTTACGCAGTCCTGTGAAGTTTTGTTGAAATCGGTTGAAAAATGTAGGAAATCCGATCCAATATATAAACGTACACACACACACACACACACACACACACAATCTGAGTTTTATAATAAGTAAGATTATTTGATTAATTACTCGTACTAATTAATAAACTAACAGAAAAGTCTTAAGATGAGCACTTCCCCATCATGTTACTTAAATTGCATTCCATTCACGCTGATTGCGTTGCATTCGTTTTGTCGCGATGATTGCCACTACAACAGCTTTTCTCAAGACAGGCAACGTTCATACAAAGATTTATATATATTTTTATATATTTTTTAAAACTTGTATGGAATTTTCAACATAACTTGAAGACAGACAGACATTCTGTCGAAATAATGCTAGGCATCGTTAAACGTTGTTAAACACTATCTTTTCTTTTCTTTAATCACACTCTACTTTAAATGTTTAAAAATATTGCAAGAGTTAGATCAATGATTCTGTTTATTATTATTATTATTATTATTATTATTATAAAATTGGTGCAAACCCAATATTGATTATGTTGTCAACATATTGGTATTATTGACCACTTACTGTCTGGTTGTTCAAACTTGACATTAAAGAAATACAAAGATCGAATAGATAAGACGGGACAGTATATTCATTTGGCGATATTTCAATATTACCGTGGGCCACAAAAACAAAACAGTATGAACATCATGGCTAATCGATCATAGAAGATCGTGACGGCACTATTCTTTGGGACTTTACCATTCAGTCAAGCTGGCAAATAAACAGTAATAGACTAAACATGGTTATGAAACACTACAAAGAAAAATTTTTTTCATTGATATGGCAGCGCCACTAGATAAAGATCTATCTGTTAAAGAATACGAGATAAGTAAATGGAGTGATCTTGAAATTAAAAAAAAGACAATGTAGTGTCATGATATAACCTGTATTAATTGGAAGGATGGGTAACAAAAAGTACATACAAGAACTTTAGCAAGGTCCTTGGAAGTCCATTTTGGCAAGAGATTCAAAGCATTGAACAACATGGGAAAACATACGTTAAAAATATTGTTACTGGAATCACTATATACGTTAGGCATTACATAACATCAGCATTTGTGCAAACAGAATGCATAGATTTATTAAATTGCTTTAAATGGAGCATGGGGTACCGACCCGGCAAGGTACTGCAATGGATAGAAAGCAAAACAAGATATAACAACAACAACAATAACAATAAGAAGAAGAAGAAAAAGAAAAGGAGAAGAGGGGAAAAGGTCATATACCTTTAGTTCAATTGAAGAGGCAGACAAACGGCATTCATGTTACAAACACAGGACACACGAAACAGATGAAGAAAAAGGAAAATAATAAAATGGAAAAAAGAAAACAAAAAATGGAGAAGAAACAGAAAAGGAAACAAAAGAAAAAGAAAGAGCAAAATAAAAAAAAAGAAACAAAAGAAGAAGTAGAAGAAGAATTTGTTTATTAGGGATTATCAACCTTTTGCGTGTTATTTAAAGCCAGAAAATATTTTTAGATTCTAAGAATTTTTAAGACATAATGACGAGTTACTGAGATAGGTTCTACTGATTAACCCATAGCTGGAGGGGGAGAACAGATGAATTCTTACTTTTCACAAGTGTAATTACATTTAAATGAATATAACGAACCGGGCTGGAATTCGGCTCTCTGCTTTCCAATCACGAGCCTTTATCCATTGCACCAACAAACTTGGTATTTCCGAGCTGTCACCTGACCAAAGTTTCAACGTAATACGTCCATAAGCCAGAAGAAGTACAAATGCCCTGATGCGATAATAAATCTGGTTTGCATGTCTTCTGTACTTAATAGATTGGAGGCGTTATCATTTGTTGAATTAAGATGGGCTATAATGAAGATCCCATTCAGTACCATATATTCGTTTATCATTTGCTTGATCTTAATAGGTTAGGTATGGTCCTATGAAATGTGCATCTCTGTTCATGAGTGGGAGTAGTGGGGAAACTGAGTACTGAGAGGACTATTTTTTTTTTTAATTTCAAGGATGAAGCACAGTATTTACATTAGTCGGACTATTGTCCTCATCTTTGTCGCCATATTTGTCACAACGTTTCGGCCGTTGTACGCTCCGGCCTTCTTCAGGTGGTTGGAATTTCGAACTGAACCCTTTATTTCGATCGCTGGGGTAGACTGTTCTAATTCCACGTGCCTGCTAATTTTCCCTCTGAAAGTTCTCCACTGCCTTAACCAGGAATTGAACTCACCTTCTTTGGGTCTGTCACTGGATCTAACCAACTTTATCCACTGTGCCATGTGTCCTTGAGGACATCTGGGTATGAACTTCTGAGTATTATAAACCTAATGTTTTCAGCATCATTTTTACCAGTGCTCATATTGCAATTTTTGCTGTTATCATTGCATGTCTTTACCAGAGTTCATATTGCAACTTTGTTATCATTGCTTTTCTCTGGCACTCCTTATTACTGGTTCCCATATTGTATTTATTTCTATGCTTGGTCGGCTCAGGAGATTTTTATGGCCTAGCATATGTGCTGATTCCTTAAGTTTACGAATTTTCCAATAGTGTTCCCTGTCTATGATCTCAACATGATCCCACAGGGGGCGGTGATCTCCCTTCTCTCTCCATATGTGGCCAGCCACGCCTGATTTTTCTACTTCCCCTCGCGTTTATATTCCTTTCCGCAGCTGCATGGGATAGCGTACACACAGTCTTTAGTCATGTTCCTCTCGTGAGAGATACCTGCGAAGTGTTGTCACGCTTTTGAAGGTTGTCCTGATGTTATATGGACCGCAGATCTTTTGTATTTTCTCTGATAACCCCTTCACATAAGGCAGGCAGACTGTTTTCTGAGTGTTGTTGTCCTCCTCCTCCTCCTCCTCTTGTACCCGCCTATCCCAGTTTTTGGGGGCTGCTGCCATGTACCCAGGGTAGTTGTTGCGTTGTAGGGTACTACTTATACTGACCAATTCCTTATCTAACGTCTCTGGATCGCCACTTATGACTTTTGCTCGATGTTGTAAGCATGTGAAATATGGCGACAAAGATGAGGACAATAGTCCGACTAATGTAAATACTGTGCATAATACCTCATCTCAGAAAATAGACAAACTCTGAAGGATGAAGCAGTTAAGACGACTTAGAGGTCACAATTAAATACTTCAGAAAATCCACAATCGGAGATTGTCCGAGCAGACTGGTTTAGCCAACCGAACGTATTTCCAACTAGGTTTAAAATGCAAAGATATGAGCTATTCTTATCAAAACCTGTCACCATATCATTTGGCTGTGATGTATGTGCCGGTTATACACATCAGATTGGGTGTTATGATGGGTACATTGGGTTTGGTATATTTATATATAGGCTCTCTCAATTTATAATAATAATTTAGCTTAAATTTGAACCGTTTTTTCTTATTTTAAGAATGTCTCCGTTTTGTTTCCATTTTCCTTTAAAGTAGATCTTTAAAAAGTAAAATATACGCGTAATTAAAAAAAAAAAAGAATTTAGTCCTAGATATAGGTGACACGGTTGAGTAATGGATAACGACTCGGATTGAAGAATCGGAGAATTCCATTCGGATTCGTTACATTCACTTACGTGCTAATACTCATGGGAAAGGTATGTATCCTCGTCTCCCACTAGCTATGGGCAAATAGCAGGACAGACTGGTTTATATAGCCTTGGATGACAACCGGTCTAAGAGAAATTAACTCGGAATTCAAAATCAGCTTGGTGAGGGTTAGGCCCCGTCAGGCTATCTTGCCCAAGAAACACCACTTCTACTGCGGTTGCAGTACATGTGGTAAACATATGACCCTGATTGGGTCATGGGATTCGCGATCGTGATGACGATAAACTACATCCGGCAGCAAAGCCTATGGTCGCTTGAATGGAGATTTTGAGGAGCGGTTGTACACCATGTTAGCACTTGTTAGGGTTACAGCTATGGAAAAATAGTGAATCCCTTAACAGAAATAAACACGATGAAAGTATAAACATATTTTTACAGAAAAAATACCAAAAATATGTATATACAAAATACTAAACAATTTTATATTAAAAATCTGCCAACAATACATATTTATAGTAAAATTGCCAACAATACATATTTATAGTAAAATTACCACCAATGTATTTTTTAGCAAAATGACCAGCAATATATTTTATAATAAAATTACCGACAATGACTTTTAGTTGAAGGCATACAATTGCGTTCAAAATATATTTAGTTGAAGCTATGCAATTGTGTTCAAAATATTTAGATTTCGGCATTAAATAACCCATAGAGGTTGATAAAGAAAAATCTAAACAAAATCCACCGACTAAAAGGAATTATAAATTCCTGAAATGTGAGATTATTCCGCATTTAGGGGAACTGTTGGCAACCCGATTTACCTCTGCCAAAAAAGACAGATATTCCCACTTTTCTTGAAGATTTTGGTTCTCTTCGGCAATTTTCTTCCTCTTTAATATTGTTGATATTTTTTTTTCAATTGGGTAGTTAAACAAATCTGACTTCCTTGAAAGTTTATTTAACAAACTTCTCTGAAACTTCATTCTAACAGGATTTTCTCTTGTTTGTGTTTTACCACATGTACACCCCCGGATGTAGGTAATAATGGCACAAGGGAAAAATGGTACAAGTGATAAAATGGCACAAGAGAAAAACAAACTCTTCAGATAACTGAAAATTAAAAACCATTAGCTGCTTAAATCTTTTCCTTTATTACTTAATATGACTTCCATGATCAGGTTGTGGTAGAAGAGCCATTGAGATTAATGTTTGTACTCTGACAACTGAACCAGAGGTAAATAAACAACCAACAGCTGTCTTCTGATTAGAAATTTAACTTTAAATAGTTTAAAATTAAACAGCTACTGGTGTTTAATTTTAATCTATTTAAAGAGTCTTTTTTTCACTTGTGCCATTTTTTCCTATTTTTCACTTGTACCATTTTTTCCTAATTTTCAATTGTGCCATTTTTCCTATTTTTCAATTGTGCCATTAAAGCTTGTGTACATTTACCGTGCCATTATTACCGTTCACCGTACATCCCACTTCAATATCAGATCAAATCTAATCCCACTTCATTTATGAAAGTGAAAAACCCTCATTTTCTATAGTGTATGGTGTCTATGTCACCTTGTGTAATCATCTCCGCCCGAATATGTTATCAAATCTATTTCTTTTTCATTAACCCATGCATGAGTTGTATCGCATCTCAAACGTTCCTCTATCTACAAAAAATCCCCCCCAACAAAACGAAAAGGAATTTGTTTTTTCATTGAGCGGGTGTAATAGCAAAATTCTCCAAATTGTGTTACAGCATAATTGTCCAAGACACAAAATGTTTAATATCAAAATAAAAGAAGAAAAACTAATTGATTTTCTTTTTTCCGGGTTTACGGATAAGACATTTTGCCATCTTGTCGTAAGAATCACTGAAAAACACTTTAATTTATCCAACTAGAAAGAGAACAGGTTAAAATCGTTTTGTGTCAAATCCACTGTCTTCCTAACTGAGCAATGTTGAGAGGGAGAGATCATTCAGAGCTTCAGTAATGGTACCAAAATTAATATTCTGGCTTCTATATTGAAATTCTATTAAAGGACCATCGAGAAAACAGTGAATAAGTTTTAAAAAGGAGAGAAAAGTCGAGAGAAAAACTGGGTCAGGAGGTCACAACAGGAAGAAGGATCATCATTTCAACTTAGAGCTAAAGACATCAATTAGAAAAGATCCAACATCAATCTATACGATGTATGGCACGCGAAAGAGGAGTTTCACCTCTGGCAGTACAAAGAGATTTGAAAATAAAATCGTGCGTGAAACGTGTGAGGCACCTTGTTACTACTGGAGAGAAAGTTAGGAGGTTAGAAAGAGCGAAGATCATCTTGAATAAGTTGGAAAATGATCCTGGAATAATATATATATATATATATATATATAAACATTATTTCAATTCTTCATGAACTTCCGATCCTTAGCTGTGATTAATTAAAGATGAACATGTAATTTTTGTTTATGATCGATTTCATCAGGATACTTATGTTATGCTAGTAGTATTATAAATACCTCGGAGAGTTCCAGGTAGATATCTTTAATTATTTCTAAGATACAACGGTTCAAAACTTGATCTCACATTTGGACAATTTTGCTGTTACACAATTTGGACAATTATATAAAATGTGACGTCGTCCCCCGGTCACACCCTCGAGTGTGACGTTCTATCCTGATCTACCACGGCGCCAGTTGTGACGTCTTCGCCGCGGCGTCAGCTGTTCGCTCCTCGCTGCTCCGTCCGGGTGTCGCTGCTCCAATGTGACGTTCTAACCCTTTGGTGATTCGGGTAGGAATCTGGTTAGATTGATACCAGCCTCGCCGTTCCCAACCTGCTTCCAACGCCTGGTTACCAGGGTAACTGCACTGATCTCCAGTCTGCCTACCCACGTTGTGAATTGATCTTAGACAGACGAGATCAAACAGGGGTTGGGGCCGTAATGCAAGCTGAGTTCAACGGGGGTGATAACACACAAATATGTATAAAAGAAAATAAAATGAAAACTCACAAAGTTCAAAGTATCAAAGAAAAAGGTAACAAACTTTTTATGTCTAGTTGTTCGGTACATAGGACTGTGTCTACCTCCCGACCCATTCTGTGGATTGTTGCACGACGCTTTCGCTAAGCGAATTTTAACGCTTCAAGTTGTCTACTCTCTAAGAAATTTGTGTTTCGGTGTGTCTTTGGACGAAAGTCGAAAAACTTATTTCTGTGGTCTGGTTCTAAGTCGCTCTTCAAACTACTTGTTCTTGGTTGCAGAAGAGTCCAAAATTTTGCGTGAATCTGGTCAGCTATCTTGAGGCGGTTTCAACACTGGGCACTCATCTCTGCCTGCCGTCCGGGGCTCAACTGATTTCTGTCTGGTGGGGCTTCGTTTTTATTGACGCCGTCAAAACTGGGGTGGGTCTGTTTGGCGTCGGGGGTTCTTCGATAATTCTAAATACGTATCTACCCTTCTTATTTCTGGCTAGGGATTTTCCACTCTTTTCCATTTTTGGTAACTCTTTTCTCACTCCCACTCTCTTACCGTGCTTCTGAGGGGCGTGCACCGCCTTCCCCACTTCTTCGTATCGGTTTCTCATACTTACACTCTGGATAGAGGCGTCGACTGATTTTCTTCGTGCGTTACGTGACCATTCTCGGCCAATGAGGTCCTGGTCGGGTATCTTTCCTCCTCCTTCGTGCGTCATGTGATCCACTTGGCCAATGACGTCTTAGTTGGGCGTGAACAACCCGTGGCTTTGTTTTGGGAAAGAAATACCTGGCTTAACTAAAAAAAAAAAAAATTAATTAAATCGTCCTTATCATGAGCGGCCGAGGTGACAATCCTCGGTTTTAACACGTGGCGTTTGTCAAGCAGTTTATCGCTAATTGGACATGATCTAAGAAAGAAATTTTCCTAGCCTACCTGGCGTCTCTAAAGCAAAAACAAAAATATTTCATTTTCCTTTCGGCCCATGTGTTGATAACAAAAAATCTTTATTATCACAAGGCAACGTTTATTCTGTCAAAGGAAAAAAAAACTTAGCCAGTGAAAACTTCTTGTGTGGGATTTTTTTAATTCTTTACACCCAGAGAAGACCGTCTGTGTTTCGTCAATGTTCAACAATGGATTTCTTCTTTTGGTGACATCCATTGATAACAAAATTCCATTTTTCGTGGACAAGCGGAAATCGGTCAACGCTTGTTCGTAGGTATTTTCGACATCTGATATCTATCAACAATAACCTTTTTCCTCCTCATTTCCGTTTCTTAAGCCGTGTGTGTGTTCGCCTATGACCCGTCTCGTATTACTTTTTCTTTCTTTCTTCTTCGTTTTCTCTTTCTTTCTCCCAAATCGCTTGAATGCAAAGAAAGAATTATTCTTAAAAACTAAAATATTTTTCGGCCTTAAATAATCCTCAAATGGTTGATAAACCGTAAAAAAGCAAATCATATATCTATAAATATTTCTTTCAAATCGTCAGGATGCATGGTGCCACAAAAAGCCGATGCTTCTTTTCGCTTTCCTTAATACGATTTGTGCAAGGCCTCTAATCGGGACATTGCAGGTTTTGTAGAGCGTGGAACCACCTCTGTATTGCTATTATTCCTAGTTCCACTGTAACCCGGAGTGACAGCACCTGTTAGAGCCCCAGCTATGGGCAAATAGTGAACTCCCAAACAAAAACAAAATCCTGTGAAAGTATAAAAATACATTTTAATAATAACGATGCCAGCAATATAATTTTATTTAAAAAATATCAGCGTTACCTATTTATCAAAGAATTACCAACAATATATTTTATCTGTCGTTGAAGGCATACAATTGCATTCAAAATACTTGGATTTCGGCATGAGATATCTCATTTGTCGTTAAACAAAATCAACCAAACAATATAATTTCCTACATTTTTAAAAAATCAAACAAAATTACAACTTCAACAAAACTAAAACATAAAACAAGCATATCACCGCCTCTAGTAATTATATCCATACAACTATGCATCTACACAAAAACTGAGTATCATCTACCATGTATTCAATTGTGAAAGTAGAATAACATTTTTATTACTTCAAAGTTCCAAATAAAAAATAAATTTCGGCATGAGGAGCTGATATGCCGTTAAACAAACAAATCAATCATTAATATAATTTATCAAATTTATCTATATGACTGCTGACCTGAGATGGAACAAATACATTGAGTCAATTGCTTCTTCCACCGCGAGGAAAGTTGGCTCTCTGTGCCGCGCCAGGAAATTTTTCTCCCCGGAATCGATACTTCAAATATACAAATCAACCATTCGCCCTTGCAAGGAGTATTGCTGCCATATATGGTCTGGGGCACCTTCTGTTTACCTCGGAGTTCTTGACAAGATCCAGAGACGGATATGTAATATAATTGGCCCTGCTCTGGCATCTCGTCTACAGTCACTCTCTCACAGACGCGCCGTCGCCTCTCTCTGTCTTTTCTACAAATACTTTCATGGTAATTGCTCCGATGAGCTGCTTTCACTGTTTCCCATACTCCATGAATTCAAGCGCCCTACGAGGCTGGCATCCCGCTCCCACCCTTACACTGTAGAACCTTTTAAATGTAGCCGTCTCTTCTACTCCAATAGCTTCATACCTCGCACCTCTCGCCTGTGGAACACCCTTCCCAATTACTGTTTCCCTGAGAGCTATAATCTCCAACTATTTAAACGTAAAGTCAATCGACATCTCCAGTTACCTTGATCTATCCACTATCCCTCTCCTCATTCTTTCTTCTATCCCTCCTATCTGCTCTTGTTCCAAACGTTCTGCAACCCTCTGCATCCTAGTGGCTTCACGCCTTGCTCGGGGCGTAATGCCTAAAAAAAAATATATATATATATATATATATATATATATATATATATATAAAGTTGTAATTTCTGCCTGTCTGTTGTCGAATTTGGAGATAGACCCCCATAATCATATATATTCTGAAACTACATTACCCCGGATACTTGGATAAGTATATTTAATTTTGATCAAAGGGGGTCACCAAAGCCCTCCCACTGAAAATTGTTTTTCTTTGATATAATCTGAATTTAAATTTGGATAAGGGAATGACTGAAAGGAGGCCCGGGCGGCACAACATACCCCATCGAATTTTTTTTACCTTTGATTTAAATTAAATTTAAATTTGAAGAAGAGAATCTCTCCTATCCAAAATATTGAAGGAGAAAGCCAAATGCTGAAGGTCAGATCGACAAGCTCAAAATGAGACAATATGGAGGTCAAGAAATCGCCAATCAGTGGGTAGTCCCTTACGATAGATATTTATTTCGACATTTTAGCTGCCATATCAATATTGAAATCTACTCATTAATTCATTCAATCAAGTATTGTATCAAATACATATAAAAGTGGTTTGCATACCCGCCTCCCAAGCTGAAATCTTTTTTTTTTTCCTTTGATTTAAATTAAATTTAAATTTGAACAAGAGAATGACTCCCATCCGAAATATAGAAGGAGAAAGTCAGAAGATGGAGGTCACATCGGCAGAATCATTGAGTAATATTGAAATGCATCATATTTGTCCACAAATTATAACAATGATTTAAAATCAATCATTATTTTCTTACAAACACAATGGCTGACACGCAGCAAGGCGCGGGTAATTCGGTTAGTTTCTCATAACAATGAAAAAATAAGAAGCCCAAAACATTGTCGTAAAGTATATTAGTACGCTTTCATAAGGTATAGGTGGTGATGGAGGAGGTTGAGTTTTCTTCCCTTCATTGTAGAGGAATTAGAATACACCTTGCTGGTTTAAAAATTGATCATCTGTATGCATTTAGTGGGTAGAAGAAGTAACAATACTGATACTGCAAAAGTATGGACAGGCACGAGAGATAAATATATTAAACACTAGCAGCATGGCCCTTCCTTGCCTTTAAAGGAGTGCCCTTTGACGTGCTGATGTTACTACATGCCTTACTTCTTGCCTGTCTGACACTGCGAATTTTTTCTAAGCTCTATACTAAACATTAAATCTGTTACGAAAAAAGAATTAAACAAAATGAACACAAAACGATCAGCTTTAAAAACGGACTCGTAACTGGAAAAACCGAATGAAAAAAGAATGTTAACAACAAATACTTTTTCACACCCAACCCAGTTCTTCGGAATCAGAATCAACGTTGAGTTTAAGCAAGCGAATGAGCCAATTGGAGTAAAGTGCCATGCAGATTTAAATTTTTCCCACTTGTGACGAATGCAGCTATCGATTATTTTTGCATGTTAGTTAACATTCGTGTCAGTCAGCTGTTGGCTCTCACGCTGGCCAATAGAATCTTTCTGCCTATTCGTGGCAGCCAGCTATAGGCTCTCACTCTGGCCAGTAGAAAATGGCCGCAAACTAGATGAAAACTGTCGTAGAAGCATGAAAAAATCGATTATTTCCCCTATCGATGGGAGTTGGGAAATGTAAAGTCGGTCTTGGCCTTGCCGCTAACTTGGAGCATGTACATGTAAATTTTAGTGCCAATCCGTCGAAAATTGCGGCCGTGCATTCGTTACACACACACACATCTTGCCTTTTATAGATAGAGATATTAAAATTTAAGGAAAATATTGATCATCAATATAGTAACCAGTGTAGCGTAGAGAGATGGTCCGCGGGCCGCTTGTTTGAGACCCCTGCTGTAGGGCAAAGTGTTTGGAACTCCTGCTATAGGATAAAGTTCAGCAATATGCATCCAAGATATCATTAAATACATCATTGTGAGCGGCGCTATATTTCATACGTCAGCTTAATTTTTTTAAAATTAACGACCTTTTTAATTATTTAAAAAAAAGAAAGAGGAAAATCCTCTTTTGGAAAAAAAAAGATGACATTAACAGCAGTAAGCATTTATCAATGACGAGGGCCGATATTAAAAAATGCCATTTGCCAATAAAAAATAAAGTATAGATAACTTGTAGAAGTCAGAGATGGATTTGATACTGTAATAATATTACGAACAGGACGCTCTTAAAAATGCAAACTAAAACCATTTTTTTGTTTCTGACAATCGTCGTGTTACAAAAATGATTCAATAAATTATAATCTACAAAAATTATCCCCCAACCACCCGCTAATGTTATTAAACCTCAAACAGGATTCTATGATGTTTCAAAAGTCATGAAATGCGTCAACTATCAGCAGCGTCCGAGCAAAAGAAAAACATTTCCTGCATCAAAGAGACCACCCACTTGTATGTTGCTCGTGTGGCGAGTGGTACTACGCACGCTAATGTCCATTCAAAAACACAAATGTCAGATATTTCACTAGCGTCGACATAAGGGAGATTTTTGATGCCATCAAGAATTTAAAGCTTTCAACGCATAAAAGAACGCCTCGAATTATAAATAAAATTTAAAATGAAAAAAAATATGCTTTCATTAACAACAGTTCCGTCCTTTTTCAGTCTGGTACGGCCACAGACATCAGTCTAATGTGACCATCCACGTGCATAAATATCCGGAAGCCGGTGGCGATAAACTCAAATCATATAGCACTTTGTGCGCCCAGCAACACAATTCAACTTACTTGGGAATTGAATTGTAATGTTCAAAGGCAAACAAATTCTGGAATATGGTCTATCGCGGATTACTCTGATTTAATTTTACTTGGTTTAGACTGGATAGATGAACATGAATTTTTAATGTTTCAATATCGTCTTTACCACAATTAAACTTACTTCTGACACTAAAGAAAGAAAATCTAAACACACGCGTTCAAAACTCTGTAATAGTTTTCAAGAAGGTGTTGTACTAAGGACAAGGCCATACTAAAGTTAAAAATACGGTTTTCAAATGAAAGCGTCCTGTACCTTATGCTGTACATGGAATCATAGAAAAAGAATTGGAACGCCTTCACCAAGCAGAAATTATCAAGCCTACAAATTCTTTTTCGTGTAGACAAACGGAGGATTATTCATATGTTTTAAATGATTCTCTTGGATACACATCACTATCCACTTCCAGCGCCACAAAAGATTTTTAAAAGCTGTTTCGCTAAGATTGACCTCTCTGTTGATTTCATATAGATGTAAACTGATAAAGTCAAAAGAGCTCACTATTTACATTATTCAGACTATTGTCCTCATCTTTGTCGCTATATTTATTACAACGTTTCGGTCGTTGTACGCTCCGGCTTTCTTCAGGTGGTTGGAATTTCCCCAAGGACACATGTCACAGTGGATAAAGGCGTTAGTTAGATCCAGTGACAGGACCCAAAGAGTGTGAGTTCAATACCTGGTTAAGGCGGTGGAGAACATGGTGAAAGGAATTAACAAGAGATAACTGATAACTGACATCCATTAGACATGATACGTGGAACTAGAACAGTCTACACCAGTGAGCGAAGTAAAGGGTTCAGTTCGACATTCCAACCAATTGAAGAAGGCCGGAGCGTACAGCGGCCGAAACGTAATAAATATGGCGACAAAGACGAGGGCAATAGTCCGAATAAAGTAAATAGTGTACATAATACCTCATCTCAGAAATACAGACAGATTCCAAAGAGCTGTTTCCAGTTAAGACACACAACAATATATTTAGGTGTAATGGTCTCACATTTACAGTCAATCAGCACCAGCCATATTACAGTAAATAATGATAACAATCTGACTGGATTATCAGCAGTAGCGTCATTTATTTGAGATACCATCTTCGTAGATGCGACCTAGGATTAATTCTTGCAATAATTTCAAGTGATGAAAAATGTGCATTTTTCTTGTTGTCGCTTAAATGTCTTGATCTTATTTTTCAAATCCGGATAAAAATTCCACCATCAACAAATATTACGTCATTTTTCATTCTTTTCTATGTTTAGCTATCCACTTACATTGCATTTTTACCAGAAATCCACAGGATCCGTGTTCATAAAGATGACGTCTTGAAATCCCTGGAAACGACCTTTTAAAAAGAACGTTCCACGGAATTGGTCACACGAATATCAATCAGCTTTTGACAGGTTTAAATCCTTTCTTTTTAATCAATACACCTCAAGCAAGGCGATAACGACATACAGACGCAAGGGCTTATTAGGAGGGAAAGAGAATGAAGACATTAGAAGGAACTGAAAACCAAATCCTAAACTGGGAACCAGGGGTAAGCCTCTTCTGGTGTACAGTAGACCGGCAAGAAGTGTAAACCGGAATTACTCACAAACACCAAGACAAACATAGATAGTGGTTTTCCGAGCGTAGCTTAGATGTGGCACAAGGCCGAAAGTAGTGGGCACCCAGTGAGAATCGAACTCACTACTCAGTGGTAATTGTTCTAGCGAGACAAGCTTGCTAACCATTACACTGCCTCGAGGTGCCTTCAGTTATTTTCCAAGCGTAGCTTATATGTGGCACAGGGCCGAAAGTATGAGGTACCCAGTGAGGATCGAACTCACTACTCAGACGTAATTGTTCTAGCGAGACAAGCTTGCTAACCATTACACCACTTCGAGGTGCCCAAAAGACAGACATAGATATAGTTGTCTCAAGATGCGTCCAATTACGGTATCAAGGCTGTCATTTCACATATTTTTCCCGGTAGAAGTCCATCTAAATCCCTGACACCTAGTGATCGTAATTATGACCAGATCAAAAAAGAGGCCCTAACAAATAGTCTACGCCATCAAATACTCCATAAATCGTCATATAGGCGTCACTTCTTTTCCTATTACGGATAAACATTGTCTGAAGTCGATGGGTGTATTCTTTACGCCGCATGTACAAATTCTTCGTTGTTATTGTTGTTCATGATGACGGTCGTCTTCGAGTATAGAATCCAGAAGTTAGCAGTGAATATTTCGAAGACAGCAGGCAAGGGTTATTCAGGTTAGCAGTGAATATTTTGGTAAAAGTAGTAGAGCGTAGTTCGTCCTGTTTCTCTTCGCTTGACAAGCTGGACTGGACATTCAAGTAGAGTAGACAAAATGGCCGCCATTATACACGACGGATTGAATGTTCTACGTCTTCTGATTGGTTAACCTTCTAGTGGTGGACTATAAAGCGAGTCAAGTCATTTGGGCTAACTCACTAGTACATAACATATACACAAAAAACTGCAACAGTTATTACAAAACAGCCCTCAAAAAATTGCATTTTTATCGTCAGGGTGTTAGACGCATGAAAGCCTTAGCACGCAGTGATCATTACTGGCCGAATATGAACAGTTAGATGAACTTATTATAAATGTCAATTAAAAGAAAGCCCAAACCCACCATAAAAAATACACTGTTCATAGCCAGTTCTATATTCTCCTTTGTCAGGTCTTCACGTTGACTTTGCGGAACCCATACATGTAAAACATCAGATTCTTTGTTTATACCGATAGCAAATGTTCGATAATTTTGCCCCTGAATCGCATTACCTAAAAGGAAACTATTATAAAGTTACTTTGTTTGTTTGTTTGTTTAAAACTTATCGACCCATCGATCAGCAAGAGATCATTTAAGGTCACACAGTTGTTTTTTGGGTTTTTTTCTTTTTCTTTAAAGAAGGTTGAAATGCTTTCAAAAAGACTTTCCCTTTCTTTTCCTTCTTTTTCAATGTTGTCTTGTTTTTTTTTTTTCTTTTTTAAATTCACTGTTTTCGGAGGTGCGTTGTTCTTTGAAAATTTCTGACCTGGCAAGTATCAAAGTTCTTCCTTTCATCATCAGACATCAAATTGGAATTATATAAGAAAGGTCAAGATCAAATTGGGGTTTGATTTTTCGAAAAGTTCTTTCAAGTTGTTCACGTTGTAAAATAATTTTCGAATATGTGCCATGTCACCGCAATCAAGCATGTTAAGCGTTTTTTTTTGTTACTCTGTCTAGGCAATCTAGTCTTCGAGCACTTTACTGAGTAGGTGGGTTTTGCCTTAGCCCTTTTTCTTTCTCTTTTTTTCAGTATGGCATGTTCTGCATTCAGGAGGATCTTCGTCTTTTAGGAGGAAGGAGTGAGTTATGTGCGTGTGTCCTATGCGAATACGGGATAAAACCACTTCTTCTTTGCGTGATTTTCTGTGTTCAGTTAGTTGTTTCTTTAGAGAGGGTTTGATTTTAAATAATTTATTATAAAGTTACAACAAATTTTTAGTAGGTTTGGGATTCTAGAGCTTTTAGTTAGATTTCTGCTAGTATAAAAATATTGAAGCGTTTTGTGGTAACCTTTAAGATAGCACTATTAAAACTCGATGAGTTGACTACATCGAAAATCACTAAGATATTCCTAGAAAGTGACAGGGCCACACCAATTCCAAACGGTAGCTCACCTGCCGAAGTCTTGATGAACCGTAAGATCCGCTAATCTGTCGACATCATTCGTCCAACTCAACATTATTCCCGAAAAAAAATGCGATGGAACAATAGTTTAACCGCCATCATGGATCAGTGCAACAGATATTTGTATCTGGTCAGCTTCAACTAGCAAAAGTCTATCGCAATTGTGTAGAAAGATTGACGCAAGGCTACATTGTGCGACGCTTGGGGAAGGTTATTTAAGCTGTAGACATACAGTCTTCTATCTGGCTTTGATATGCGAATCAACTACTACTCGCCTTTCAAAAAATAAGCCACATGATTCCGTATTTCGGCTTGATATTCTGTGGGATACTTTCAAAGAACTTCAATAGATTTTCCAAGTTATAGAGAATCAAGAACCTAAGCATCGAAAAAGCACCCCGTCAGCATTAGGAATTCAAGAAAACCGAAGATAAAATTCGTATGTATACTCAACTCAAAGCGAAGGGTTTAGGGTGACAAGGAAACCAAAGTCACAATGAAAAACTTCGAGTTATCACCCTTGACGAGAATTCTCTTCGAATAGATTCTTGATTCTGTCTATCGGCAGAATATAGCACCCGTTCTTTTTTTTGTTGGTTGGGCAGTTCCCCACTAACAGACATTTGATTTATTTTAAACTAGCTTAAAAGAACTCAATAAGAACTCAATATTAATAACTGAATTTAATTATTGCATTAATTTTTAAGCTTACCTTTTAAAAGTTCAACCCTAATTCTTCAGTCAGCACTTAATTTAAAGACATTTTGATGTGCACATGCCTTACTTTCCCTACAAACAATTATTTTTATTTCATGAGTGACTATCGCTGGATGACGCAATTAATTTCGATTATTCTCAAAGTAATTTCCAAATTATAAGAACTGTTATCGTAGAAAAAAATTCGTTACAAAAAATCACGTAAAAAAGTTCCCGAAAACTTTCGCAGTAATGAAAGCTTTGGAATCTAAAATTTCTGTAACATAAGCTATTAAAAGTTAGAGAGTTGTGTCCCTTTAATTGAGAAAGTGTGACACAGGGACAAACTGACATTAGCATTTGTTATATAGATGTTTGCTTTATTTTGAGTTTGATTAAATGGGTTCATGCTATTGAAAATTATATATTTTTTAAATTTGGTCTGTGTGTCGGTATATATATATATATATATATATATATATATATATATATATATATATATATATATATTTGTATGTGTGTGTGTGTATATATATATAAAACATAAATATTTGCATCTTTCGGGATGTCTTTATCTTAATTGCCATATTCACGATGTTTCGACCGTTGAACGTTCCAGCCTTCTTCAGGTGATATACATTGGATTTTCGAACTGATCACTTTATTTAATTCACGGGGGTAGACTGTTCTAGTTCCTCGTGTCATGCTTTTCTGGATATTTCAGTTTCAGTTAATTTCCTTTAGTAACTCAGTCCTTCAAGATTTCGTTCCCTCTGCTGTAGCCAGTCCGTCTTTGGTCCAAGTAACGTTTTCAGTTACTTCAATCAACGCTTTTATTCACCGGTCTATGCATGCCCAACGATAGTTAAAGAAATTATATAAAAAGACGGAATCGTTATATTGTTAAAGTAATAGAAAAAAAATAAAATTCCCAAGTATCAGGCTGTTAATAGTGCAGTCAAAACCTCATAGAAACACATACTTACATGTTAAAAATATGCTTTTCTGCGATATTTTAAACTACAATTAAGTAATATTTTTTTGAAATCAAATTGATTAAACTTTCTCAAATAATCTTCCAAAAAAGTATATGTTACATTTGCAAGTTTATTTAATAAAGAGAAATACGTTGTGCTGAGAGAATTGTAAATATGGCTAAAATCTGCGATTTTTAGCGATTTATAAAGAAACTTCCAATCAATTTAAATACGTTTCAGCAAAATATGTTAGTTATTGCAAATATTAAATTTAATCTATGAGCTTAAAATTAAAGCTAAACTGTAAGTTTTTTAAAATTCATTTTAAACCTTAAGTATCGCTTTTCTTTGGAGTTATATATATATATATATATATATATATATTCACTGTCCCACGAATGGATGGAGCAGGTCTTGGCAGATTATGCAAACTCACGGATTAGCGTCTGCGTGTTTTATTTGAATGTGAAGCCATATCAGAACAGGTTACGGTGAAAGGGGTGGGCATGTTGTATAGAAAAGTATTTGCTCTTGTGACATATGAGAATTAGAGGACCACCGTGGGGGAGATTTGGCGCTGTTGTCAATTCGTATCAGTGTCAGTATATATGGAAAGTGAGAAAAAAAACCTAATGAACGACTAAGTCAAAAAATCTCTCTCGCGCACGCTCTCTCTCTCTTTCTTTCTCTATCTCTCCCCCTCCTTCTCTCTCTCTCTCTCTCTCTCTCTCTATATATATATATATATATATATATATATATATATATGTATAAGAAAGGATGCAGAAAAATTCTCAGTCTAGGAACTTTTGCAAAGAAAATCTCTTTGCTCATAATTCATCAGCTTCGAATATATACATACATATATCTGTCTTTGTCTTTCTGTCTCTGTCTGTCTGTCTGTCTGTCTCTCTCTCTCTCTCTCTCTCTCTCTATATATATATATATATATATATATATATATATATTATTGTTAAACAGAATATATTGTTAAACTGTTGATGGAACCAAAGGACAACTTGCCAACAGACCTAAAACCCTTATCAAAATAAATTCTCGAACAAAAACGACAATACTGAAAAAAAGAGAAAGAAAAAGGGCTAAGGCAAAGCCCACCTACTCAGTAAAGTGCTCGAAGACTAGAATGCCTAGACAGAGTAACAAAAAAAAACGCTTAATAATGTTAATTCCTATAAAAGGATTGCTCTAGATATAACCCGAGTTACAACGACTTAGAACGTTCCAGTCATATGAAGATAGCATTTAGTAGGTACACGTTCTTGAATAAACATTCTCTGTTTGTCAAAATTCCTTAAAAATAATGTACCTTTCAACAGGAATATAATCTCTCTTATTATTATTTCTTTATTTGGGGCACCGCTTTCAAGCGAAGTGTGCTTCACCATTAAGCTACGGAGAGCTATCACAACAGAACTTTTTTGTTAGATCTCTAGCTCCGTAGACATTAATTTCACTGTTTTTGTTTTTGTTTTTCTTATTTGTTTTTTTGTCTACTCAAACACGAGTAAACACTTATTAACCCTTTTAATAAGGACAAATTTTGGATTAAAATCAAAATTACTATATATATAATCAATACTTTTGAGTAATTAATTAGGTTTGCATAGGCACTTAAGCCCTTAAACTAATAATAAGTTGAGGCTACTTTGGCACTGAACAATTCTCCGGCACGTTATCTTGAGCTTTTCTTAAGGCTTCTGAAACACACAAGTTATATTTTCTTAGTCAAATCTTTCCAAATCGTTTAGATTCGTTAGTTGCTGCTTACGAGCAGTACATTTAAATTTCACTAATTTTATTTCCAGTTCGATTGGATTTAGGTTAAACAATTGAGACGGCAGTTCCATTATCCTAATCTTATGTTTTTTTATAAACATATCTATTGGGTGTTCGACGTATGAATAGCTTACTAAGTGTAAGCTGTTTAGCAGAAGGTAAATGATTTTGTCAAAGAATTGACTGATATTGTTGATAATCCTAGTGAGACCCAACGTGCTGTGTTAATGCAAACCCATGTAATGATGTTTCCATCATTATCTTTCGTTATTGGGACAATAGGATTTACATCGTACGCGGTGTACTTTTATTCTACAAATGGTTACATTTTAATAGTTACATTTTTGCTTTGACCAAAGAACTATATCCCAGTAATACAAGTTGTCGAAAAAGGATTTTTTTAAAGTAGTGGAAGTTTTCTTTATCCTTCTTGGTGATTTATGATTATATTACTTTGAATCACTTGAGTATAGTGCTGCCTCACTACTCCCACTCATGAAAAGAGATGCACAGTGCACAACCGATTATGATGAAGCAACTGACAAGCTAAAAGGGTGGTATTGAATAGGATTTTTATTATGGCCGATCTTATTTCACCAAGACAAAACACTTACATACACCCATATGCAAATTAATTGAAGCAAAAAGAACAATTTCTTTATTATTTACATTTTTTCGTATTTTGCAATGAAACATGGCCCAGTGCACAAGATAGTACTTCGTATGCCCATTCCACGAAGTCGTTCCTTGCAGATTCACCACATATTCTCGTTTGAATTTAAATCAGGAGAGTTTCCGGGCCATTCTATAGCATTTTGATTTGCTCATTGGCAACGGCTGCCAGTGTGTTAGTGCGACGTTACGGTTTTCGTACGCTTCCTTGGAGTAACGCCCATCGTAGTTTTGGACAACTAATCGACCGTCGAGACATAGAATCTGGGCGTGATGACAAAACTGATGCAATCACGGATGACGCAATATTTTTCAAGGCCAAACAAATTTCATCATACACCCCAAAAATAGATTCATATAACTGCACACCACTCCAAATGACCTAATCTGAGGAAAAATAAAAATCGATTACACCCTGTCTGACCGTATGGTGAAAAAAAGGAAAATAAAACTATTGTTTCAATTAATTTGCACAAGGGTGTAATAATGCCTCCTAATTAAGAACAGAAGCCATGGGAACCAAGCTTGATATCAGAGAATCTTCTTCTGGCTTACGGCCGTATCACGTTGAAACACCGCTTCTCGTGCGATAACCGAAATTGCGAAACGTCAAGCCTAGTTTGATTGAGCGCTTAGGGCTACCAGGTGCTGTAACCTTACATGTCCGGATAGTGTAATGGTTAACGGCTCGGAATTGAAAATCGGTGAGTCGACTTACAATTACAGTCGGATTCGTTATTTTCAGTCACGTGAAAAACACCCTTGAGAAAGGTATGAATATACCTCTCCCCACCACCCCAGCTATGAGTTAATTACTATCACTTGTATCAATACATCTATTATCTCCAAAAACATTCTTACAATCTAAAAATATTTTCTGGCATTAAATAGCATGTAAAAGGTTGATAAGTCGTAAAAAACAAACCAATCCTTTTCAACATCTGCAAATTATTGAAATGTTTACATATGTTCTTGTTTGCTTTAGATCTGTCTGAATCCATTACACTCGCTATGGTGTTTATTGAAACATCTTGTGTTAAATTTACCTTGGACGATTCTATTGAAATAGTAGGGTTTTTTTTACATTGATAAATAATAGACAAGGCAGTGAAACAGCTCGGAAAATTTGTTATAGTCTTCCTCGGACTGATAAGCCTCAATTTCTTATTCGGCTCTTCTGAATGATCTTTGGTTTTCATCCTTGTTTTTAAATGTAACGTTGATAGTTACATCCTAAAAGGTCTCTTTTTATCTCTCACCAAATCCCTGTATCTCAGTAATCATTAGACTCAGGCAAATTCTCTTTACCGATTGCTAAACGACGCTTATTATGTTTTGTTTCAATTGTGGGATGTAAATTATCCAAGAAATCATTATCAGCCCCATGTAATGATTGTTAACGGTCTCCATCTGAATTCATTTCCTCCGGGCGCTTCTGAATAACTTTTACTCTTGATTTCGTGTTGAATGAAATTAGTAATATTAATCGATCCTTTCGTTGTAACAACCTTTGGAAGATCCGATCTTGTAAGCGTTGGAATAATACCAATTACTTTACATTTATGAAGAATATACACTCCTGGTCAAAATCATAAGACCAGATACAAAAGGGTTAAAAAATATATAAAAAACTGTTACTTTAATCAAAATATATTCGCGAAACATTTACATTTAATTAGAAAATGTAGTTTATCAACAAACAAGTGAAAATTTTAAGCTTTTAATTGATTAATTCAAACAAAAAAACATTGAAAAAAGGATTTTTTGGTTGGTCATATTTTGCAAATATATTTTGATTAAAGTAACAGTATTTTATAATTTTTTAAGCCTTAAGATTTTGACCAGTAGTGTATAAAACAGCAGAAGCGAGTTTTTCAAATAGCTTGGGAAATTTTATTATAGCAGTCCACGTATTCATGAGCTTCAGTTTATTACTTTTTCAAAATTCTGAGTACCCACCTTTTTTTAACATGGATTGAATATTTAATTTATAAAAGAAATTAATATAGGAGTTGCAAAGTAATTTTGACCTTATCAAGAAGCTTGTGGCGAAGAATGAGTCAACTTTTCATGTTGTGATGGCCTAATTTAGTACCGTTTTTCTCATTGGTTGGGTGTGGAGCGAATAATTATTCAAAAATTATAACTATAGAAATAAAAGAAATAATTTATGCCTGCTGTCTATCTAAATAAATAGACGGCAAATTTTGTCTGTCAGTCAGTGTGTCTAAAACTTATCTAACTCTGGCCACATTTGCTTTACATAGACATATTATACCTTTTTGGAAGCAGGATGATCCCGGGATTGACAATCTGCCCTTCATCTGGTGCCTGAACATCCAGCATTAAGATTTGTGTACGCATGAAAAAGGAACTGTTAAATATTCAAATTTTAAAATACCTGCAAAAATTAGTTATTTTAAAAGTTTTAATTTATATTGACTTTGTAAATTTAAAAGTTTTTGGGGTTTTTTTTTTCAATTCAGTTTAAAATGTTTCCAACCCTTTGTGAATTGAGGAAATCAATTTCATTACTTCAAAATTCCAAGTAATCAGAGTTAAAGTAAGGTTTCATGACGTGAAGTCTTGAAGTTCCGCAGAGGTTGTTATTTAAAGAACTCAACTCAATTGAATTTCCTCGTAGTTTGTGATTTGAAGAACGGCCCAGTTGAAGTTCAACTTGGCTTGTGATTTAAAGAACTCAACTTTCGGCCTGAATTGGAATTAAATCGGAATTTCGGTCGGAATTGGTTTTATAGCCCGAATCATAGTTAAAGTGGGGTTTTGAAATATGATGGAGTGAATGGAGGAATTCAAAGATATCTCTTCAAAATTATCATTGTTGATTTTTAAGCTGAATCAGAGGTCCTTTTATTTTGGGGTAGAAAAAATTTAAAAGACTGCAGCTTTCAAATATATAATATTTCCAATAACAGGAACACATTGCTCTATTTAAAAACGAATGTAAATTGAGTGAAATCTTTTGTTTTATACTTATCAGTAAAATCTTTAAGTTCGTCCATAGTGACATATCCATCAACACAACATTATTCTGTTTATTAAAAATCTTTCAAAAATAAAATATACCTTATTTGCGCAAGATTTAACGTTTAATTAATATGATTTGAAACATATTACTCACTTTTATTTTAAAATGTCACAGAAAAGCATTTTTTAACTCGAGAGAGAGAGAGAGAGAGAGAGAATATGTTTGGGAATTTTTTCTAAAGCGGCGGGGGTGATTAACTGCAACAATTACCTGAACATAACCTGAACGAATTTTTATATGATTTTTTTGACTACTCAGTAATGTTAAAAATTTAAGAAAATATTCTAATCAACACAATATTTTATTGAATTTTATGTACTTTGGTTTTATAGTGTAACCGACGAAGACACTTGTTGAGGAAATGTTAGAAAAATACCAATAAATGTTAACTTTTTTCTTATAATGTCGTGTTTAGACATCTGTATTTACAAAAATCGACACGTTTATATACATAGAAAATACATTCAAAAGTTGTTTATTTTTAATATTGGTTGTAGTTGAATTGCAGTGAGATTAGTAAATAGAATCTTAATTCAATAACAATATTACTTAACCGCTACAAGGTAATACAGAATTTTTAAAAGATCTAAAACTTTATAAATTATTCTAATTAAAAATTTAAAAAAAAGAAAACAATTTTTGTAAAAAGCAATTATTTATCGTAAAAGTGTTTTTCTTAATAGAGTTCATAATATACTTCATATATAAAAGCTATTAAAATATTTTCCACCTAATATAATGTCTCAGTTTTATTCCATTTTTATTTTACGATTCAGATTAGATTTTCTGTAACTGTCCTGTATAACAAAAAAATTTGATGACTTAAATTCCTTCGAAGACTTGCCTTTATAACTAATATTAAGCACTACAAAAATGAATTTCTCGAAATTTCATAAAATTAAATAGGTGGGTGTTAACAGATGAAAAACAATACTTTTTTATAAAAAACCTTCTAAAAACAAACATTTAAAAATTAATTCCATTCATTTGTGAATAGGTATAAAAACTTCATTAAAATCGGACAATTATTATATTTTTGCAAGAATTTCTAATTAATGAGTTTTTAACTGTAAAAAGAGGCTCAAATTTCCCATATTAATTTCTGGTGACCCGCTAACGCAAGCAAAACAATTTTAACCAAAATCTCGAAGGTTCTAAAAGTATAAACATATGAACTAATAATCAAAAATTCTTTGATATTTCCTCTTACTAATAACAGAAACATTTTGACGATAAATCCTTTTCTAAAAGGGGACATAACTGTAACAATTACTTCACTAATAAACCTGTACACATTTATTTATATGATTCTTTTTACCTAATCAGTAATCTTAGTAACCATATGTATGTATATATATATGACGTCATTTGTTTACATTTGATACGCCAGAGCAGTTATGAATGTACGAGATTCATGGAAGATTGAAGTTTATAAGCAGTAAATTCGGTTTTTCCACCTAATATAATGTCTCAGTCTTGCCTATTGAACGCTCCTTTGTGGCCGAGTCGGTTAAGGCACGTCAGCGTAAATGACGGTTTCGTATAGGATGCAGGTTCGAATCCTGTCAAAGGACGAATATTTTCTATGAAAATTTCTCGGACATTCAGGCCGGTAAATGTTATTTAATACTGTTTATTATAAACAGAGCATTTACTTAAATACTTGTATCTATAAAAAAGAACGTTAAACATAAAAATGTCTTTAATAAATATATGTGTGTGTGTAGGAGAGGATTTTTCATTTGTTAATCCGACATATATATTTAGCTTTAAGTTGAAATGATGATCCCTCTTCCTGTTCTGACCTCCTGATTTAGTTTTCCTTTCTACTGTTCCCTCTTTTTTAAACGTATTCACTGTTTTCTTGGGGGATTCTTGAATGAACTTTGGAGATGGAAGCCAGAGAATGAATCTTGATACTATTACTGAAGGCCTGAATTATATTTTCCTCTCACCATTGCTTAGTTAGGAAGACATAATGGGGGTTGATCCAAAATGATTTTAACTTGCTCTCTTTCTAGTTGAATAAAAAAGAGTTTTTTTTTCCTGTGATTCTTACGACAAATGGTGCCAAGATGGCTGAACGTCTTATCTGAAAATTTGGAAAAAAGAAACTCAAGTAGTGTAGTAATTTTTTTTTATTTAGTTATTAAACATTTTGTGGATGGAAATTTATGCGATTTGGACAATTTTGCTGTTACACCCGGTATACAATAAGTGTGTGTGTGTGGTGGTGGTGGGTGGGGGGGAGATAAATGCTGCTCCTGTTTCTGGAAAATATTGAATAACCACAGGAAGTAAGGCGTCTACTGTTGTTCTCTGGTTAGTTATGTCGTCTTCCAAGCATCTGTTTCTTTGTTTAATCCACTTATCTGCCTCATTATTTCCGTCCTGTCGGAGTCGAGCCTGATTATTCTGTAACCACACTGAGAGCAAATCTCTAAGAACTGAAATAAATCTCCGTTTAAAAACCAACGCACAAAATAAATATTTCCATTTTGTTTATTGTGTATTGTCCGCCATTTTTTGTGCATTTAAATAAACGCGTCGTATAATTTTTTTTTAAATTTATTCTATGAATTATTCTTTTCCATCGATACGACATTCGACCAACCGCACAATCTTACATTAATAATCTCACGAGTTCTTCAGAAGCGTAAATCTTTAGATCCAATGTTTCTAAATAAGTATTTTAAAGTTGAGACGAAAATCTAGAACTTATTATTATTATGAAACAAATTGGAATTATCTGCAAATATGCTTAATGCCATATCTCGTCCACATCTAATTGATCATAGCTCTCCATACCTTTCTTTTATGTATTATCCTAACTGGAATTGGAGCTCGGGTTTACGATTTCCAATTCCGAGCCGTTGTTCCAAGGGTCGGCAACCTCGGGCACGCGTGCCACAATTTCCAATGGCATGCAGTCACAAATAAGATCACGAAGTCCGAACCAATAACTACTAAAACACAAAGAAATATTTAGCTGTTTCAAAACTTCTCACTCGTTGGACTCCCATTATTAATAAAAACTTTTAAAAGCAATTTATTCCTATTGTGGTTTACATATTATTTTATATATAGATATACTGTAGAACAGCTGTATTGACCGTGACTTGTATAAGAAAATACGTATGCTGTTGGCATTATGTTGGAATTATTTTAAAAGCCTAAGTCGGCATATAATCAGCAAAAGGTTACCGACTCCTGCTTTACACCACTCGCATATCTACGCATACAGCGCCAACTATTTCCGAGCGGTCACCCATCTATATACAAACTGAAGCTGTGGAACTTACTTCTCACCGATGCAATACGGAGGGAATGACAGTGATTTGCTGCAATGTAAGTGGCATGGCGGGTCCTAGCGGAACCAGAGAATGTAGTTCTTCCGAACACTTTCCATAGAAATAGCGAGAGAGTAGCGAGAGGCTCGTTAAATGCCGCCTTTGAGAGACACGTTGGTAGGTAGAAAATAACTGGTCACTAACAAGAAATCGGAGACAGTTTGGAAGTCTCTCAAGACTGGAAAGTGAGATCTGTATTGAACTCACCAACTCTTTGAATCTAGTCACATTTTGGATCACTCAAGCAACGCTTTTATCCACTTGACCATGTATCGTTGGGAATGATGTAAATATTGTAGCTCGTTACAATACCTAATCTCAGGAATATAGACAGCTGTCGAAACATAGGAAGTTGAGGAGAGTCATGAGTTTTTTCGGTCATGATTGAGTCTCCTTGTCTGAAACGTCTATTAGGATTCAAGCTCACACCATACCTCATCTGAAACCCTTATAATAGAATCACCGTTCAAGATGATGTAAAAATGGCCGGATGCCTGTTGCGCTCCAGGTTTCCTCTATACTCTTTCTCGACAAGAGTCAGATTAGACCAAAAATGGTGTATTGCTGCCACATCTGGACCGGAGTTACCTAATCCTCATTTTCCAGCTTCGAGTGAGTTCAAAGGTGATTGCACAGCCTTGTAGGTGATGAATTGTTTTCCACCTTCCAACTCTTTTCCAACATAAGTTGCTAACCTATCGTTGTTCTACCAATATTTCCGGGTGAACTATATTACCTGATTCCACCAGTCCAGGCGAGGTACACAGAGAGGACTTATCCTCATTAACTTCATATTCCGTTGGTAAAAGTAAATTCCACTCAGACTATTTCTTTCTTGGTACCGCTGTAATGTGTAATGGACTCTTGAATGGTTGCTTCCTTAGTCTTGCAGTTACTGATGCGTACATACGACGCAAATTCCCGATGAAAAAAACATTTTTCCCATAGTTTCAGTACAGTTGTAATGTGGAACAAAAGTTTGCTTCCTTGGTCTAAGAATCGAGGATCGATCTTTATCTCTCCTACATATCATCATCATAACATGCAACCCTTACTACTTCTCTAAACACCCTTACAAGATCCCATTCTGTCACCCTCTACTTTGAGTAGCACGTAGGCCTTACATTCTGTGAATAAGAGTAAGATATACGGTAAGTCTCTGGGTTACGACAGTCCTCATGTCCGATGATTCGTGGTGACGAGGCAAACTCAGTTAATCTTGTTTCGACATGCCGTTTGGCTCGTACACACGGCACAAATTCACGTTTGTTTTCTTTCTTGCCCAGATTTTCTGCTGCTTCCGATTACTGGAAAATAGGTAAGATCTTTATGCTTTGTCATCTCCTCTAACAAGAGCGAATGACATCACTGGCAATAAATATACAAGCAGCTTAAAACAGTTTCTTTTCATTATATGTATTATATTATGTCATCTATGTGTTTTTTTTTATTTCTAATTTTGTTAACATGATATAGAAACGTGATGTTAAGTCCTAGATTATTACTTTCGCATTACGTATATGAGTGACGCAAGTCCTTATTCACGAAAAATTGCGAATTCGTTCTGACACTTACACGGGAAATCGCGTTACGACACATAGAAACGGATAGGAACGGATCTATGTCCTAAGTCGACGACCTCCTATATATATATATATATATATATATATATATATATATATATATATATATATATATATATATATCCTTCACTTTTTCGTGGGAAAACAGCATAGCGTAATGAAAAAGGCCATAAACTTAACGAAAATAATTTTTTATCGTTAAAATGTTTATGTTATTATTAAGATGAAAGACCAAAGTATTTTTTAAATTATTTTTTGAAATTTTTTCATCCTTTCTAGCACGTTCAAAATTTTGGTTAAAGTCTTCTTTTATTTACGTCGGTGACATGAAAATAACATTGTTTTGTTTTTTGTTTTTTTCGCTTTTTTCCGTTGAAAACATTGATTTGGGAATACTTGAAAAATGAAATAATTGTCCGATTTTAATGACATTTTCAGGACTTATTCACAAATGAATGAAATTATTTTGAAATATATTTTTTTGAGAAAATTTTGGAAAAATCTTTTTTTTTTATGTTACCCACCCCCCTACTTAATTTCATGAAATTTTGCACAAAACATTTCTATTTCCTGAAAGTTTTCTTTTTGTTAAAAGTAGGAGTCCTTGGAGATTGTAAATCACCTACTTTCTTTTTCAAATTTGAGCTATCTAATTGAAAATCTGCTCTGAATTGAAAAATAATGAATCCAATAAAACTATGACATTACTTAATTAGAAAAGCTTTTAATTGCTTTTGTAAATAAGTAATATTAAGGACATTATTGTCTGAAGAAATAAAATTTGTCTAATGAATAATGAAGTTTTACAAGATTTTTTTTTTCCTTTTTTTAAAAAAATTTAATTATAATAATTTATAATAGTTTAAAATCTTGTAAAATTCTATATTGGGCTATTTCCTTGATGTGATATAGTAATTAAGTGGAAACAAAATTTACAAATCCAAAATTGAAAAGATTAATCAACTTAGTTGTGCTCTTCTATTTTTAAAATAATTTTTTATTTTCTATTTTTTTACTTAATACGTTCATTATTTTCATGTACGGTAGACTGAAATTGCCATTATTATGATCTAAAAGTTTTGCCCCTTTATTATGTCGCTTCAGTTACGTTTCAACAGGTTTTCAAAATTTCTGTCCAGCTTTAAAAGTTTAAAGCTTAAACTAAGTTTTACTTTTTTCAATTACTATTTCGCTAAATATTTTTATTTTATGTATTTATATTAGTGTGGGACATACTTCAATTGAGTAATCATGGTATTTCATTTGTTATTAAATTAATTGAAGAAAATTTTATAGTATTTTAATTTTTTTTATTTTTGTTTCTTCGAAATGTAAATAAAAGTTAATAAAATATTAAATAATTGCGGAAAATATTTTCATTTGTAAACATTTTCTAGGTACAGTGTAACCCGGATATAAGAGACCCGGATATAAGAGAAACACGGATATAAGAGAGATGTTCTCTGGTCCCAAAGTGTACCCATACTTACCTAAACAAAATAGACCAAACCCGGATATAAGAGAAACCCGGATATACGAGAAACCCGGATATAAGAGACTTCTTCTTCGGTCCCGACAACTCTCTTATATCCGGGTTACACTGTAGTTAAAAACCAAAAATATGCGTTCACTTAGATTTCTGACAATTGGTTCATCCATAGTAGCTGTCATCGCTTCGTCCATCAAACGTTTGATCAGATGAACAGGACCAATCGTTAATAATCGGTTGTATATTATTTTTTTCATGTTATAAGTAAGTAATACTTATTTCAAATCAGATTGATTTAACTTTAAATTTTCTAATTTTACTAAAATAACGTGTCAGAAATATATACTTATTTTTTTAAAGAATTTTAAAATAGAAAAACTTGTTTCGCTTACAAATTTCTTAAAATTAAGAAAATGGCCGCTTTTAAGAAAATTTTAAGAAATCAAAATTAAATTTGACATTCCAATCTATATAATTTCTATCAGAAATACTCCAGAATATTTTACTTTCAATTAAAGCTAAAATTAAATCTTCAAGAAAGATTTTTCATTCTTAAAGTTTAATTTTAAACCTTAGGTATCGAAAATTTATGTCGAAAAAGTGAAGGGACATATATATATATATATATATATATATATATAGAAAGAGAGAGAGAGAGAGTTAAAACAGTAGTATATTTAAATTTTCAAGGATTTTTGGTTGACTCTGTATATTGTTGTTTGTGTAACGAACATGAATTACTGTATTCCTTTATATTTGTCTCCCTTAATTAGGAAAAAACAATAAGAAGCAGTAATTTCTTCTATAATAAGCAAAATGGATAAGACATTTCTTTTGATGTTCGACAAACGTCAGGAAGGCTTTCTGTTTCTCGACTTGATATTTACTGTTCTTATGCCTCAGTGCGAATTATTCAAAAGAATCCAATTACTTCAAACAACAGCGCTAAGTAGGTCACAAGAACAATGCCATTTTGAAAAGCAACTTTTAAATAATAACAACAGCAGTAATCACCTCAAAAGCAAAAATACATTGAGTAATAAGAATGAGAACAATATGAGGTTAACTCCAAGGCGTTTTAACGATATATATATATATATATATATATATATATATATATATATATATATATATATATATATATATATATATATATATATATCGCAGAGCCAGTTCGAATTCCAATCGAATCCATTACATTTCACTTACGTGCTAATAGCCTTGGGAAAGGTATGTATCCTCTTCATCTCCCTCCAGCTATGGGTAAAATAGCAGGACAGACTGGGTTCTATAGCCTTGGATGGCAACTGGTCTAGGAGAAGGACAACTCTGAATTCAAAACATGCGGAGGGTCGTTTGGGAACTTTGTGGCATGCATTCGGTGCACCAGGTTATCTGTATTCGTCCCTCCAAAAAGTGTGGCTGGTCCTGCACGAGGCCTTCACCACTATAATCAAATCTCATGTGCCGGTGTCGGGATGTCGGTTTCCTGGGGACTTCGGCCTGACCCTCGTACGTCGAACGCGACGTGAGTCGATTATATATATATATATATATATATATATATATATATATATATATATATATATATATATATATATATATATATATCGAATGCCGACATCTACATAATTTAACACAATTTTATGGATTCAATTCCAGATAAAAAATATTGTTGCAAATTTTACAATAAATATGCATTTTTGTTTGGTTGATATTCTTTAGCGGCATATCAACCTGTATGTGTTATTTAATGGCGGTATATCAACACCTCTATGGGTTTTTAAATGCCGAAATATACATATTGTGTACGTAATTTTATGCTTTCAACTGGAGATATTTTGTCTGTAATTTTATACTTTCCGAGTAAAGTTGTGTATTTTGTACATATATTGTTTGTAATTTTACTATAAAATGTATTTTTATATATTTTTAGTGTCGTATTAGTTATCAATTTGCTATATGTATTGTTACTCATCTCCTAGTTGTAGTTTATCGTCAAAACCAGGGCAATACTTACGAAGACGTTTGTTAAGAAAATGATAAAAAATTATCAATACGTTTTAAATTTATTATAGATACCTCTCTTATGTTCAGATAATTTTGTATCAGCACGTTTATAGACGCGCACACACAAAAAATAGAAATTATTTTTAAAATAGTGTGAAAAAAAAAAAAAAAAAACATTATTAAGGAGAAAGAAGAATAGAAGATGAATAAGACGATTATCGTAGAGGATTCTCAGTTATTTCCGATTTAGTCCTGGGTATGACGTCATATTGCATCCAGCAGCAAGGCCTCTGATCGGGAGATTGGAGGTTTTGAGGATCGTGGAACCACTTGCTGTTGTTCCCAGGTTCAAGTATAGACAAATAGCGAACACCAAACAAAAAACAAAACAATATGAAAGTATAAATATACATTTTATAGTAAAAAATACCAGTAATACAATTTTATATAAAGAAAATTAAGAACAATACTTATTTATCGTAGAATTACCAACAATACATATTTGTAGTAGAATTATCAACAATATTTAATTATAGTAGAATTACCAACAATACTTATTTATCGTCGAATTACAAGCAATACATATTTATCGTAGAATTACCAGCAATACATATTTATCATAGAATTACCAACAATACTTTTTTATAAAAGAATTACCAGAAATACACATTTATCGTAGAATTACCAGCAATACATATTTATCGTAGAATTACCAATACATATTTATCGTAGAATTACCAACAATACTTATTTATCGTCGAATTACCAACAATACATATTATTAATAATTGAAGGCATAAAGTTGCATTCAGTATATATAATTTGGGAATTAATTAACCAATAAAGATTGATACGCCGCCAAACAAAATCAATCAATCAATCAATCCACATGAAAGAAGACTTTCTTGAAATAAATCCATTTAATATCCTACAATTTTTTAAAGAAATCGAACTGTATTCCAAAAGATAATTTCAGCAAAACTACAACATAAAAGACACATATCACCGTCTATAGTAATTATATCCACACAAACATGCTTATGCACAAAAGCTGAGTATTATCTACCATGTACTCAATTGTGAAAGTAGAATAACACATATCATTATTTAATACTGCAAAGAAAATTAAATTTCGGCATTAAATAACCCATAAGGTATTAATATGCCATTAAACGAACAAATCAAATCAAATGATTTCTTATTTGTTTCTATGAAGACGGATTTAATTGATTTTAAAGATCTGATTATATTTCTGAGATGAGAAAATTATTTACACTATTTACATTGTTTGGTCTGTTGTCCTCGTCCGTATTCAAGACGTTTGGGCCGATATACGCTCCGACCTTATTCAGGTGATTGGAATTTCGAACCGAAATTATCCAGTGGGTAAAAGCGTTGGTTTTAGTAATCCAGTGACTTGACCCAAAGAATTGTCATTTCAATACCTGCCCACAGCAGAGGCGACCAAAAACTTGGAGAGTTGAGTTAAAGGGAAATAACTGAAACAGGGATATACTGAAGAGGCATGGCACGTGGAACTAGAAACATCTACCCTATTGGATGAAATGAGACGAAATTCCAATCATCTGAAGAAGGCCGGAGCCTACAACAAAGAAACGTCGTGAATATGGCAACAAAGACGAGGACAATTTAAATAGGGTAAATGATTTTAAATAGTTTTAAAAATCAAATTTGAACACTTTTCGACCGAAAAAAAGCATGTATCGAGAATGAATATAGATAGAATACTGAAGGTGCTTCATTTGGACAGATTTATTTTAAAATTCACTCTTGTCCAACACAAACCGAGTTTATCTCAACTGCTCGACTACTGGTAGAAACACAAAACGATGGCGAAAAGGTCAGTTTCAGCAAGTTCTCTATAGTCCCATATTTCTGAAAAGTATTCATGGCTATTTCAGGCCTGCGGCTGACAAGATTCGATTTGATGACCTTTTCACCAATGGAAGCTATGAAAATAATGCATTCGATCGCCAATGGCATTATATCAGAATCGCTGCCTCCATTCGTATCGGGTCACTTGAATATGAGCAGGAGAGGATCACGTGATTTGATTTCACTTTTTACGGCAGAGAAAAATTGGATTATTTACCTCATAGTGGAATTCTCATCACCCGGAAACGCTTGGATTATTTTTATGACCAATCCGCAGATATACTCCCGTTATATAGGATTGTCGTAAAGGATTTTCGATTATTTCCCATTTGGTTCTATGAAGGCGTTTTTAAATGATTTATAATTTCATTTGCTTTTATTTTCTTTTTTTTAATCAATTTACCCCAAGGCAATAAAGCCACTGAGACGCAAGGGTGGGGGTGTTCGTGTATATGAGAAAAAAGAATTATTAAAGCGAGAGAACAATAAAAGAATTGGAATTAAGAAGACAGACAATTGACGTTGCATTTACATTTTGAAGATCAATATTGACTGGAAAGCAAAAAGATAGGAGAATAAGAATCTCAAGTTTGAATTAGATTTTTTTAATCTAAGAAAATAGCAAAAAATGGACAAAAAATAATATTCTCACACTGTTCTTCTAACCCTAAATTAACTAAAACCATAATCCTAAACTAACACCATGGAACCGACAAATCACAATAGAAACAAATCAAAAACATTCCTTTCTAAAGAAAGAAAAACTCTTGTCTGTGATTATCACTTTTTTCATCATTTCATCACAAGCAAGGCAATAAAGTCACTAAGACGCAAGTAGTGACTGAGTGTGAAAGAATATAAGAAAAATAAAAACATTATTAAGCCGCGAGAATCATAAGAGAACAGAAATTAAGAAGACAGAAAATAACGATTAACATTTTTAAAATTTGAAAATCAATTCTGACTGGTAATTAAGAAGCCGGTAAAGAGTTTCACAAACGAGAAGAAACTGTTAGCATAGAACGTGCGGTTGCATCTAACCATTTAAAGTGTAAAATGACGAAAGTTTGCCGCGAATCTAGTAATGCAAATAAATTCATAAAGTCTAGACAACGTAGAGGAAAGTTTATCAAAATAATTACCATGAAAATATTTATAGAAAATGCACAGAGAAGTTACGATTCGACGCTAGGAAAGTGACTGAAGCTATGCCAGACCAGGACCAATAACATCACAGCTTCTTCCTTGTATTTTATCAAGCATCTCTTAATACATAACAGTGTAAACAGACCAGATGTGGTCGTAAAATTCAATGCATGGACGAATATGTTGGACTTTTTTAGACGAGGAATTACCAATAGTATATTACTTTTGCATTTGCAGGTGATGTAAGAGAAATGAGTTCGAATTCTGGTTGAATTCGATGCATTCACTTTCGTACAAGTACCCTTAGGAAATGTCTGAATCCAGCTATTCTTCCCCCACCCCAGCTATGGGTTAAATGACAGATCAAGCTTGGCTCCCTAGCTGTGGTTAGGAGAAGGACTCTGAATTTATATCAGAAAGAGACAGTTGAAATTTCTGGGGCACATAATTAGGAATAGGGTTTCGAAAATTAGGCACTCACAAGACATAAAAAATAAAAAAAACAGGCAAAAAGACTGGAGAGTATTAACTGATATTAAATAGCCTCGAAGCATAGAAAGCGGAATGAAAACTTCGATGGAATAAAAATTTTGTTTCAAAATTCCGAGTTTACCGAGTAAGAAGACAGTCACCTGAAAAATGCCTGTGTGTACATTGTCGAAACGTTGGGACTATATCAACACGATGACATTAGTCTGAATATATGTATGTGTGTGTGTATATATATATTATATGGGCGGTACTTAGTGGAAGGCGCACAATATCAGTGATAGAGCTAACATAATAAGTTGTATGAAAATGAGTTTGTGACTCTGGGTTTCACGCTTTTGCGATAAGCAGACAAATTCTAATTTGTCTGATTATCGCAAAATTCATATCCATACAACTTATTATAGATTTGCTAAATTTAAAAACAGAAACCTTAAGTAAGTGTAGACATAGAAAACGCTGGTTGCTACAATAGGTTTCTTTTGGGTTTTTTTTTTATGTTTTGAATAAATAAGGGTTTGGATGGTTATTTATTTTTGGCTCGGCCTACGGGCTCAGAGATACCTACATTAAAAAGGCCTTGTGCCACATTCGATCCCCGTGGGTGGATTGATAAATACCATATATGGTCTAGTACTACCGCTGTTCTCCTTTAGGTCCTCGATAAGATCCAGAGACGGATATGCAGTGTGGTTGATCCTGATCTGGCATTTCGTCTACAGTCGCTCTCTAACAGGCGTGTTGTCGTCTCCCTTTGTCTTTTCTGCAGATACTTTCACGGTAACTGCTCCGACAAACTACTATCGCTAGTTCCCAGACTGCATGAATTTAAACGCGATACTGTAGGATGGCATCTCGGTCCAAACCTTCCACTGTCGAAACGATTGATTGTGGCCGTCTCTTCTACTTCAATAACTTCATGTCTCGCACCTCCTGTCTATGGCATTCCCTTCCTATTACTTGTTTCCCTGATAGCTATAACCTTCAACTATTCAAATGCAATGTCAATTGACATCTCCAGATGCCCTCAAGTATTCCCTGTCCTTGTCTTCATCCTTTCCTCCATCACGCCTCTTCACTCTCGCTCTCCTTCTGTAACCTCTTGTGTACTAGTGGCATCCCGCCTTGCTTGGGGTGAAATGCTTAAAAAAAATGCTGTTTATTTCCTAGTGTTATTCTTCTATGTACCACGCCCCTTCAAGAGATGAGCGATCATAGCTCTCCAAATCTTCCTTGTGTGCCTTACCAGTTTTTCTCCCTTTGATAGATTGCCGCTTCGCTGTCCCTTCACATAAGATTGTCCGGTAGAGGGTTCGTTGCCTTCGCCTGTCGTTCATAAGCTGTAGAAAACGAACCAGTCAACGAATAATAGCTACAAATAACAGGAGATTTTGGAGCGCCATGATCGCCAACCTCCCGAAGGAACATGACACATCGAAGAAGAAAAAGTATGTTGTCATGCCGAAGCACAGCGTATGCAGCTATAGAAAGGATTGTAGAGTTCAGAATGTCTTTGTCGTTTACCCACGTATAGCTGTTAAACAACTATCAAAAAACGCGACATTTCCTGTCTTTTTTCTTTTTTCTCTTTTTTCATCCCAGCATGCTGTAGTGTTAACTGTACAGGAACTTGCAGATACCTTGAGCATTCACGCGTGCGCGCACGCACGCACACACACGCACACACACTTACACGCATGTGTGTGTGTGTCACCCACATAATTAGTAACATTTAATGCCTTCTTTCTTGTGCGAGTGTATTTTCCTTGTCACGCAGTATGACTCTAATAAATTACTTGGTCGAGAGCAAAGAAAAGAAAAGGAAAGGTAAACCACCGATTAAAAGAAATTTCACCTTCTCTACGCCGTGTAAAAGATACTTAACCCTTGTACCATCACAACCGATAACAAATGAGGGGATTCTAGAAACTCCACCTAACCCCTATCTCCTCCACCACCCGTCTCTTTGATCGTGGAATCCATTTCTAAGTCACCTTTATCTTCACCTAACTACCATTTAAAACAAGTCCGTAAGTTAGAGTACCTTGTGCCATCTTGCTGTTTAAATGTCTGTGTTATTTTTATATATATATATATATATATATATATATATATATATATATATATATATATAGCCTGGTTTGAGGCAATCGGATGTCTATCCACACTGACGAGCTGTGATACAGCGAAACAGTCTGTCTGTAGATGACACATATAAACACCCCCGAAAAAATAAAAATAAAAATTCGTTCGAACACTTTAGAGTCGGGAGCTGATATCTCAGGGGGGAAATCACTGACTAATGCCAGATCGGTTGGGTTTCAATCCCGGCTTGAGGCAATCGGGTGTCTAGCCACACTGATGAGCTGTAAAACAGTGTGTCTGTTTATCACGTACGCGCACGCACGCACACACACACACACACACACACACACACACACACACATACACATATATATACATGTTTTTCCTGTATCCTTCCTTTTGTTATGTATGTTGTTCCCCCCATTGCTAAGTATCAAACTTTTACTTCAGCCTCTCCTCCAACTTTTGCACCAGAACGTGCTTACCTATTTTTGCAAATCAATGCAGAGAAACCGACACGCCAAGATTGAACTAAGTGTTAACATCCCGATTTTCAAACTGGTAGTAGACATCAGAATTTAAGTCATCACTTAATATGAATTCCTTCGAATTTTTTTCATTCTTTTCTTTATTTTTTACACAGTAATATAAATAGATAGGCTCACCTATCGTCCTGTCCGCACTCCTTTCATGTCTATTGAACAGTAGTAGAGGTTTATTTCTTGTTACATCATCAGGATATGGTTTACCGGTTCTCATTTTCTTCTACCAGGACCACGATGATTTAACTGTTTTAATTTTTTGGTGATCTGACTAAACAGTAGTTGTGATCTTCCATTGTTAGGCTACCAAGTTAGCAGTTTTCTGGTTGCTGCCTTCGACTGATTGTTACGAGGCTGAAATCTCCTGTAGCGCTTAGAGAGGCTGCTCCGATCATCAGTAGCATAATGTGGGCGTATCTGTCGTGCCATGTTGCGCATGAGTAGGTGTCCCTGCGTGTATTTCCGGTGGGCAATCTCAAGGCCACATTTGGCTCTGCTCTCAGCTGTGTACTGGCTGGTTTGTTTTGCCATTGACGACAGATAGTGCCAGTTGTGGTGATCTTTTTTTTTTCTCTCTCTTCAAAACAAATCTCATGGGAAAAAAAGACTTACAACTATACCAGATCGAACTCACTACTCAGTCGTAATTGTTCTAGCGAGACAAGCTTGACAACCATTACACCATCTCGAGGTGCCTTGAATGATATCAATCACTAACCTTGATCCTCACAAAGCATGTGGTCCCGATGATATCCCTGTCATTAAGGAGTGTGCTCCCGAACTATCTCCTATTCTCTCTAAACTGTATAATAAATGTATCACTGCCTTCTTTCATGCCTACATTCCTCGTTATGTCTTCCAGGGAATTTGAGCTATCTCTTCCTGATGTATAAGTATTATTTTTGTAGCCATTTTATTTTACTTCCTTTGTTTATGTAGTAGTTTTCACAGTGGAGGCTTGTATTTCGCTAAGTCGGTCCTAAAAAGGGTCCGACGTACAAAACGTTAGGAACTTGAAATAATAGTTAATGACGCAGCAATCTAGTTGTGATGGTTGATACTTCAATGTCTGACATCGACTGACTCACTCAACTCCACAGAGCCCAACTGGCGACTGCTACTACTACTACTACTTATTATGTGTGGGAGAGTCTATTAATAATACAATGATCTAGTATAACAGTTTATTAGCTTCGTCCATAGAATTCTCGATATCCTTCTGTAGAATCACATTTCTGTTACCTTCATTTTTTTCCTCATCCATAGTGAGATTGTCCAGCATTCGCTACCGTATATCACGCTATATAGCCTGTACTTGGTGAAAGAAGAGAATTCGTACTTTTCCCAAGGTTATTTTCACGTAATTGAATGTAAAGGATCCAACTGGAATTCGAACTCGACTCTCCAATTTCTCAATCCGGGCCTCTATCTATTACTCCACCGTACTTCCACTACCGTATAAGTGGATGGATAAAATGTTTTTCTTTAATATTTAGCGTATTTAATATTTTAGGTAATTCATATTTTTTTAACTTAGTATAGAAGTTTCCTGGATATTTCTGCCAACTAACTACAAGAAGTTTCAGGGTTTTAGTCGTAATATTTGGGTGAATTACAAGCACATGGCTGTAAAATAAAGACAGTCTGTTATAATTATGGTACAAACGTATGCTTACTGGTCACAGTAACCTTTTTGTTCATTGTTTAGAACGTTAAAAACAATTAAGAAAGACTCAGATTACTCATAAACTGTTTAAAAAACATACTGAGAATAAAAAGAAACCTGCTTATGCATATTTTAATATATATATATATATTCATTTCTCCTGTGAAAAAACAACAACAGAAAGAACAATGTAACAATATAACAAAAAAAATTAGAAGTGATTATTTTATAGCTTATCATCCTTTTTGGGCATATTTTCTTTTTGTTGCGAGTGAATATTGCATTATTTTTTTTAAAGGTAACAATGATTTACTAGATGCAAGTCCTACTATTTAATCCGTCGATTTATACTTTTTCCAAGAGTATTTGTATGTTAATGAATGTAATGAGCACAACCAGAATTAGAACACGGTTTTCCGGTTTCTAGATCCAAAGGGGGATTGGAAAACATTCGAAAAACTAAACAAATTACCGAGAAATAGAAAAATTTTGCTAGAAACAAGGAAAAGAATACTAAACTTCTATAAGATACCTGTCCTCGTGTATGGCAGTACGTGCTGGACGATCTCCTATGAGATGAAGAGTAGACTTGAAGAAACAGAAATGTGGTTCTACAGAAGGATGCTGAGGATACCGTGGACCGAACATGAACGAAGTTTTGGAGAAAATGGAAACAAAAAGGAAACTAATACTTAGCATCAGGAAGAGACAGCTGAGGTTTCTGGGGCATATAATGAGGAAGGTGGGCTTGGAGAATCTGATACTTACGAGACAGACAGAGGGTAACAGGGACAGCGGAAGACAATGCATAACATAATTAATGTCCTTGAGTAAGTGGATGGTGGAACAGGTCTTGGGAACAATAACAAAAACACAAAGTTTATTAAGAGCTTCAAGAGACAGGAAATTGTGGAAAGCCATGATCGCCAACGTCCTGAAAGGATACGGCATATAAAGAAAATCCGTCTATCTTTCTGAGATGGGGTATTGTAATTATTTACATTGTTAGTTGTCCTCATCTTTATTGTCATTTTCACGATATTTCGGCCGTTGTACGTTTCTGCCTTTTTCATGTGATTGGAATTTCGAATTGAACCCTTTATTTCGTCCAGCGCTTAAAATAATAGACAGCGACAGTTTATAAGTTCACAAAATTCATACCAATGGATAAAAGCGTTGGTTGGTTCGAGTGAGTTGACCCAACGAGTTGTGAGTTCAATACCTGGTAGTGAACAAAAACTTGGAGAGTTGAGTTAAAGGGAGATAACTAAGACAACCGGAAGAGGCATGTCACGTGAAAACAGAATAATCTACCCCAGTGGATTCCTGTGAGTATCAATGAAGATTCGAACAATGTAAATAATGTAAGGTGGAATCCGTTAGATCATCTGTACACCCAAGAAATTTAAAAACTAAATGATATATCTATAATATTTTAAATTGGATCTTTGGAAATCCCCTTGGTACTAATGCTGTGACAATGCCGCACTGTACAACAGGGGGGATGCGTGTGTGGCATTTCATTTGCTTTTGTAAATCGAGATTTTTTTTATTGTTGTATATGTCTCTACCACATGCGATTGTAAATAAGCTTTTGGTGTTGAATACCTATATATTTGTATTTCTAAATGTCTCCTTCCGATTGGGTATATTTTTTTTTCTTTCTTTTCTCACATCCTGTCTTTTCTTTCACTCCTTTTGTTTTCGGTTTTCCCGCTTTTACAATTTCTTCATTCATTTTTATTTTTTCCCTCTCGATCTTTATCGGCTTCTTTACGCGTGTTATATTTCTTTAAATATCTTCTTTTCTACCTATTTCTTTCTTTCTTTCTTTTTATCTTTTTTCTTTCTTTCTTTTTTATCTTTTTTCTTTCTTTCTTTTATCTTTCATTTTTCTTTTTTATCTTTTTTATCTTTTATCTTTCTTTTCTATTCTTTCTTTGATTTTTATTCTATCTTCTATTCTTTGGTTTTTAATCTTTCTTTTTTTTATCCTCTTTCTCATGCTACGCATTATCTTCCTTCCTGTCTCTCTTTCTCTCTCTCTCTCTCTCCCCTCCCATCTCTAAATTTTCAAGTTTTTTGAATCACCAGAGAATTTTACTTATTTGTTTACATTGTAAAAGCTCTAGCTCCGATTTATTAATATTCTTCTCATCAAACCTTCCTGTCCTTTCGCACTTTTTTGCTTCCGTATTATTTACGTTACTCATAAATTCGAATTCAATGCATCGTCTTCCGACTCTTATTAATCTACACATCCGACAAGAAACATATAAGTCATGCAAACCGGAAACTATGTTTAATTTAATTTTTCCCTTTTTCCAACCATTCCTTAGATTTTTTTTTATTTCATTTCATTTTTCCAATCTTTCATTCAGACTTCCAATACAAGTCTTTTTTTTTACATTGACATCCTTCCTTAAATGTTGCTTTTTTCGTTAAGATTCTTTGTGAAATATTTTTACCATATTATTCGGTCTCCGCTTTCTATCGCTATCGTGCATCCATAGATTTCCATGAGCAATCATTTCAGCTTTTGAAACAGTTTTTTTTTTTAAATTTTGCAATCTGCTCATATCTTTTTTTTATTTCTTCCTTGTGATAATTTTCTTTATTCTTTTTGTTTATCTACTTTTTCCTTATTTTCGTTTTTCTTGCTTTATATCCATATTGCTTTTTCTGCTTTCATTCCATCTTAAGGATCTTTTTCTTTCATGACATTAAAGCTTTTTCCCTTTTTTTGTTCTTCCTTTATCTTTCTTTCTCGGCTTTCTTTTTACTTTTACTTTTTTTTTTCCTGCTTTCATTCCATTTTATATTTCCTTTTCTCTTTCATCCCTTTCATTCGCTCTCTTTTTTCTTCGTTTTCTTTTTTTTCTTTCCCACATTTCTTTTTAGTCTTTCTTTCCTCTGCTTTCATTCAGTCTTGTATTTTTCTTTCATCGCTTTCATTTCCCCTGTATTCTCTTTCATTTTTCTTTCTTTCTCTCTTTTCGATTCAGTGATTTGCTTTATTTTCTTTCTCAATTTTTACTTGATTTCTTTTTTTTTCTTTGCTTCACTTTCTTTCTTTCTTTCTTTTCGTTTTAGCATTTTGCCTTCTTGTCTTTCTCTTTTTTTCCCAGATTTCTTTGTTTTCTTTGCTTCACTTTCTTTCTTTCTGTCTTTCTTTCTTTCTTTTTTCTTTCTTCCTTTCTTTCTTTCTTTTTTTCTTTTCATTTTAGCATTTTGCCTTCTCTTTCTTTACTTAATTTTCTTTCTTTCTTTTCGTTTTAGCATTTTGCCTTCTTGTCTTTCTCTTTTTTCCCAGATTTCTTTGTTTTCTTTGCTTCACTTTCTTTCTTTCTGTCTTTCTTTCTTTCTTTTTCTTTCTTTCTTCCTTTCTTTCTTTCTTTTTTTCTTTTCATTTTAGCATTTTGCCTTCTCTTTCTTTACTTAATTTTCTTTCTTTCTTTTCGTTTTAGCATTTTGCCTTCTTGTCTTTCTCTTTTTTTCCCAGATTTCTTTGTTTTCTTTGCTTCACTTTCTTTCTTTCTGTCTTTCTTTCTTTCTTTTTTCTTTCTTCTTTTCTTTCTTTCTTTTTTTCTTTTCATTTTAGCATTTTGCCTTCTCTTTCTTTAGTTAATTTTCTTTCTTTCTTTCTGGCTTTTTTAGTATGTCTTTGTTATACTTTCAGTCTGTTTTATATTTCCTTCTTCTTGTTTCATCTCTTCCTAATTCCCTCTTTTCTTTTGGATTTTTCTTTCTTTCTCGCATTTCTTTAAAATCATACTTTCTTTTTTCTGCTTGCATTCCGTTTTATATTTCCTATTTCGTTCATCACTTTCATTTTCCCTCTTTTCTTCTTAATTATTTCGCCTTACTTTATTAATCTTTCTTTCTTTTTTACTTTCATTCAGTTTTATATTTCCTATTACATTTATTTTTCTCTATCTTCTTTCATTCGTCGATTTCATTTTCATTTTCTTTCAATTTTCTTTCTTTCATTGCTCTCCATTCTTTCATTCTACTCGTGTTTATTTATTCCGTTATTTTCTACTGTTAATCAATTTTCTTTTTATTCTCCTTCAATTTTTAAATTAGATATCCTTTTCTCGTTTCGATTTTACATTTTCCTTTTCTGTTATTCTTTGTATATATTTTCCTTTTTCTTTATTCCTTCTCGTTCCTCTTGTCTCTTACCTGATTTTTTATTCGTCATCAGTAATAAATAATAACTTGAATTCTCCGAAAAATAGAGAGTAACTTTTTTTCTTCCACTGGCGCATCGACGCATGCGCAGACAAAGAAAACTCGTTACACATTAACGCATATACAAGGTAAAAGCGTGAATACATTTACACCTATCTTAATGCATATGTAAGCGGGCATTTTTGTCCACCTGAACAAAAATACATAGAACGCTGAGTAGATTAACTTACATGGACAACAGGAGATTTAAATACTACAGAATCTGATTCCCTAGGCTCTACAATATGGCTTATTTTACCGGCAACATCTTACACACGCATGTGAAATATTCGTTCCTTTTTACAAAGAGACAAGTAAAATATTTACCCAGGACAATGAAGAAGTTACTTACGATGCGATTTGAAATTGCGTCACATTTTCCAACGTGATTTCATGGACGTACAGCGATAAACATCATAAAATTATGTTAATATCTTTATGTCTGTTAAAACATCATTATACTTGCTATGATTTAATTACTTGTTTTTGATTACTTTATAATAATAACAACAGATTATAGGCAGTGAAAAGGCAAATGCCGCAGTAAGTGGAAGTGGCTAGCTAGGTTCAGATTGTGACCTTGTTTGTTACATTCACTTTCATATTATTGCCCTTTGAAAAGGTACAAATCTACCTCTTCTTCCCCACCAGTTATAAATTAAAAACTAGAAAGACTGGGCTACCTAGCCATGGTTAGCAAGTAGTCTAGAATAGGTACCTCCAATAATTTTCGATACCTAAGTTTTAAATGATTTTTTTTAAATCTAAAAGCATTCTTGAAGCTTTCATTTTAGATTTAATTGAAAGATAAATGATTAAATTTACTATTTCAAGTAAGTAATGCTCTGGCGTTTTTCAAATCTCAACTTTTTGGCCACTTTCACTAAAATCATCAAAAAAGGGACATTTTGAGACATTTGTAAACAAAAGTTAATTCTCGGTTTTAAAAATATTCCAAAAATAAAAAAAATATTTTTATGAAACTTTATTTGAGGAAATTAACCGATTTAAAGTAAAATTAATCTAAGTTAAAACAAATACTATTTACTTTAAGTTGAAAATAACAGAGAAATGAATTTTTTAAACAAACATTAGCGTCGATTTACGCGCTTTTCATCGTTTTTCTATCACTTAACAAGTACTGATAAAGTATTCACAGGTCTACGGAGACTTTATCTGTTAAAATATAATTTAAGAAGATGAGAAGTGAGCACTTTTTTTAATATAATTCTTAAGTAAATAATCTTAAAAATATTAGCAAACATTCCCTTTAATCTTATTTTAAGAATATTGACTTTAAATTTGCTATAGCCATCGCTCTTATTTTCTGATAATGTCGTGTATGGTCAACCATCCTTTCAAACGGGCACGTTACTTAAACATAAAAAAAATTAAAAATTATTTTAAAAATCTTGATGCAAAATAATTTGTATTAAGCTTTTCAATTTTTGGTTAGTAAATATAGCTTTCACTTAATAAGAATATCATCTAAAAGACGGAAATTAATACAGAATTTTAAAAGATTTATAACTTTATAAATTATTATAATTAAATTTTTAAAAATGAAAAAATTCTTATAAAATTCATTATTCATCGAATTGCTTTTTTCTTAATAAATCTTTATTATAAAAGCAAGTAAAAGCTTTTCTAATGAAATAATTTCATTGTATTTTTTTTATTGCACGATTCTCTGGAGGTTTTCAGAAACTGAGTAGTAGTTTGAAAAAAATTCTCCAAAGAGTCCTGCTTTTAACTAATAAAAAAAATTTTTTGATGAAAATTGAATTTCTCGAAATTTCATGAAATTAAGTGGGTGGGTAACATATGAAAAAAAAAATTTACCAAGATTTTCTAAAAAAAAAATAAAAAATAATTTAATTCATTTGTCAATAAGAATGTAACGAACCCGACTGGAATTCGAACTCGGCTTTCGGATATCTCAGTACACAACAACGTATATCCTAGAACTATATCATCCAAATTAAGACCTTATTCATATACGCAAGCACTCTTTGAAAACCATAAGAATTTCCAAATTAAAGTGTTTTTCACCGGAAAAAAAGCACAAAACCTAATCGTAAATATTTCGTCGACCGCTGACGAAAAAAAAAAAAAAAAATTAACAAATTTTTCGAACGTGCTAGAAAGGATTAAAAGTTTTAATAAAATAAGAAAAAATATGTTTGGTCTTTCCTCTCAATAATAACAAAAAAAAATGTTTTTCATCATGCTATGCTGTTTTTTCAGCAAAACAGTAGAGGTAACTAGACAACGAACGTCAACTATAATTCAAATTCACGGTTTACGACCACATCACGTTTAAACGCTGTTCGCGTTACAACCACCGATGTACCTGTCGGCATCGAGAAAGGTGACCGCTTTGGGAATAGCAGGCGCTGTAAGATTAGATATGCGTGTTATGTGATGGATAATGACATGTAATTGTTAATCGGAGATCCAAGTTCCAATTCCCCATGATTTCGTTATATTCACTTACGGACAAATACCATTGGGAAACGTATAAATCCACCACTTCTCCCTCAGCTATGGATTAATCAGTAAGACTTGTATCACTAAAACCATTATTATCTCAAAAAACAATCTTACTTTCTGAAATTAACTTTAAATGAGTCGCAAAGGGTTGATAAATCATAAAAAACGAATCAATCATTCAAATGATTATTTCCAAGGTACGTATTCAGATTAGCTCTCGATAACTGAAAAAGCGACACAGGACATTGTTTTTCTAATATAAGTTCTACGAGTATGTAAACAGAAGTGTCAATAATATTGAAATTATATTTATTTTCTTTTATATAATTGATGACTATACTAATAACACGTCTGAAAATTTGAAATTTCAGTGTTCTCACGTTTTGTTGTGTTTCTCTTTGGGACGTAATTGTAACTGACGCTCGAATCTTTATATCTCCCCCTCCTAACATTCCATTTAAAAAATTATTTTAGTCCGATGAAATTCGTCAAGAGGACAAAACGCATTACACTATTTTTTTTCCACTTTGTCATTCATATATCTAACATTGTTCTGATATCTAAAATTTTATATATCATCAGACCTTAGTTGGGATCATCAATCTTTAGCTGTATAGTATGTGTTACGCCATGATTACATACAGTTTTTGAATTCAGAGCTATTTTCTCCTCGATAGGTTGTTACCCAATGCTATAGTTGAGGGGTAGAGAAGAAGAGAAGTCATACCTTTCGCAAGGGTATTACCACGTAATTTCCAACTGAAATTCGACCTCGGCTTTCCGAGTCCAGGCCCCTATCCATTAGTCCACCTTGCCTCGTATATATATATATATCATATTCACACTTATCCTAATAGTAAAATGTTATATTAAAATATACCATAATACTAATAATAACCTATTAATCCTCATAGACCTAAAAGTGTAACGGTGAACATTATTGTGTAATAGTTAGGGACCAATAATTAATCCGTCCTGGGTATGACGATAAACTACATCCACGTCCTGGGTAAGACGATAAACTACATCCGATATCTAGTCCTTTGCTTAGGAGGTTTTTAATTGCTGGTATTTCCAGGTCCACCCTGACCCGGGGTGGTCGCACCTGTCATGGTCCCAGCTATGGACAAATAGTTAACCCCACAAAAGGGGTCAAAACACTATGAAAGTATAAAAATAGGTTTTAATACCAGCAATACTTTTTTCGGAATTTTTTTTACCAGCAATACAGTTTTCAACAAAAGAATGTTACCAGCAATACATTTTTGGAAAAAAAAATATTATCACCAATAAAAGTCTTGTCGGCTTTAAATAACCCCTT
>CAHIKZ030005429.1:582500-675000 GCA_903632075.3 Acanthosepion pharaonis | reverse complement strand
CTTTACACCGCATCAGTCATTGTCAGGAACTGGGTGTTGTCAATGTGGTAGACAAGTTATTGTTGCCTACATCCTGGTATTTTTTCCAGCGCTGGAAATCGAATTAGTTCAAATTGATGTCATGCCTAGCGGCTATATATTTATATATATATATACACAAATAAAAAAATAATACATTATTAGCGTTGGTAATAATCAAAAAGTGCTCGTTACTTAAAAAAAACGAAAGGTAAAAACGACCAAAAATAAAGATAAAATAAAATAAATGAATAAAATAAATTAATTCAAACTGATAAATAAGTAAATAAATTAAGTACATAATAAACAAATTAACAAACTACGAATGAACACAAGTAAAGTTAATAAAATCAACCAACAATAAATTAATCAATAATGAATAATAAAAATATTAAAAAAGTTAACACTATAAATAACTAAAAACTGCATCCGGATCCACAGTTATCTCCACTCAATAGACCGTAAAATAATTTAAAATCTAACCGTTACCATCCATCTAAATAATATAATAGGCCTATCCATAATGCATCAATCTCCAGTATATATAAATAGGTAAGCAAAAACGCAAAGCATTATGGCCTGACGATTGCATTTAAGCATAAAACAGACTGTCATCGCTGGGTGTTGACTTTCACTTTCATATATATATATATATATATATATATATATATATATATATATATATATATATATATATTACTCAATATCTCCTTCTATCTTCTTTGTCTTCAGTATGACATGTGAGCGTCAAATTCTTCAGTATCTTTTCCTTGTAATCTGTGCCAGACATTTCATCTGTCTTTTTTTCTGATTCTAAATAAAAAGTGTCCTTTTTGCTTTCACTGAAAAGTTTCTCGTTGGTCATGGGTTCCATCCATAGTATTCTCAGACTTCAGTCTATTGTTAACTGGGGCAAAGGATGGCTTGTTAATTTTAACGCCTCCAAAACTAAACTGCTCTTTATTAATCATCTGTGAGATCCCTTACTGCATTCAATCAGCATGGCTGATACTAACCTCCAAGTCACTGACTCCGGTTAACGTTCTTCGCTGAAAGTTGAATATACTATATTGAATAAATTGCTAGGTCAGCAGCTAAGAAAGATGGTTCACTGTGTGGTGTAAGACAATTTTTCTCTCCTGAATCTGACTTGCATATCTCTAAGTCTAGCATTAGCCCATGCTTAGAATATGTTGCTAAATATGGTGTGCTGCACTCGCCATATATCTAGAGATCTTTAATAAAATCCGAAGAAGAATCAGCAATATTATTGGTCCTGATCTGGCGTTTCGACATCAGTCACTTTCCCATCGCCATAAATTTGTCTCCTTGTGCCTTTTTTTTTTATCAATACTTTCATGGCAACTATTCGGATGAACACTTCGCCAGGATACCTAGACTTTATGAATTTAAGCGCAGTACGAGACTTGCGACGAGATCTCACCAATATACAATTAAGTTGGGTAGATGTAACCGTAAATTCTATGCTAGATATTTTCCTTACACTTCTCGCTTGTGGAACACTTTTCCGGATCTATGCTTTCCAGCCACAAATGTTTAAATACAATGTCAATCCCTTACTACTGTCCTCAAATCAGTGCAAGCTTATTCATCGTCATAATCAAATAAACAGATGCTATGCATATAGTGGCAGAAAAGAATCTATTGGAATAGAACCGTATCTTATATTCTAATAGTTTCTTTTCTTAGTCTTCTCGCTTGTAGAACTCTCTCCCGATTTCTCGCTTCCCTGTCAATCATAAAAAATCTAATTGTACCGTCAATCGCCTGCTTCTGTCTACCTGAATCCCGTTCTTTTATTGTATGTTCTCATCACTAAAAAATCTTCTCATTCCCTTTCACTCCCCGTAATGTCTTAGTGGCATTATCGCTTTACTCGAGGTGAAATAATTTTTTAAAAAGTCGTTAATATCGGTAAATAAATTTCTTTTTTGTATTAATTTTTATCAGGCACAAGGCTATTTGAAGCACATACTGACGATTGAGCTGACTACAACAATCAAGATGCCTGAATTTCGTCCTTTCTGACAGACGAAACGTTGCAAGCCTCTCCTTACTCTATCGTTACTACCATGAAAATTGTTCAAACTAACTACATTCCTTACTTTCATCTCTTCTTGCCTTCATGGATAAGCCCACCATGTCACGCACATTATAGCGAATTATCCTTACCCCTTTCGTATTCCATTGGTGAGATGTAAGTTCTACTTGAGTAGTTTCCTCCCACGAAGATTTTGCCATTTTTTTTCGTAGTGCGTCGTTTTCATTCTTGACTTCAGTTAGATACAAAATTAATTGTTTAAACTCCGTGTCTAAAAAATTTACCGAAATAAATTTCGTTGATAATCTTTATAATAAAGAAGAAAGAAAAAATAAATAAAGTAAAAAAGAATGAAATAAAATTAACGTACACAGAGACGCCAAACAAAATTCAAAAAGCTTTTTTATAGTAAACACACAAGTTATACATATAATATTAAAATGGCCACTGATACATTTTATAGCAAAATGATAATACATTTTATAGTAAAATGACAATGAATACAACAGAAAAAAAATTTGAAAAACTTTTTTTATAGTCATATTAAAAAAATTACCAACAATACATTTTGTCATCGACAAACTATATTTCTAAAAAAATACGTTTGCCTTGAAAGTATAAAATTCTGTACAAAATATCTATAGCTGAAGGGATAAGTTATATTTAGATTTCGGCATTAAATATCCCATAAAAATTTATATGCCGCTAAAATCAATCAACCAAAAAACCTCTTTTATACATGTTTATACATGTTTTTATCGATGTATATTTTCATACATGTTTATTCATGTCTTTATAGATGTATACTGTTATACATGTTTATACATGTTTTCATGGATGTATACTTTTATACATGTTTCATAGAATACGACCGAGAAGACATTGCGATTAAGCTTTTATATTTTTGTTGCATGTGATTTCTGTTTGGACAGAGTTTAAGAATTGTCCAAATGATCTATAGATATCTCGTTCTTTCTCTCTGTCTCTCTCTCTCTGTCTCTGTCTCTCTCTCTCTCTACACACTCACATATATATGTAGATTATTAATAACTTTAGTGTATAACAGGCAAGCAGATTTTGATATTAAATTTTAAGGTAAAAAGTGATGATTTGCTACTATAGTGCAGTTGATCATCTCTGTATACCACACAGATGTAGCCTTGTGTCAGACAAGATAAGGCTTATTAACTATTTGGATGCTATAACATCATCGTTGATGAACGGAGTAGGATCGATCTTTATTTAGTTCCCCGCATTTTTAACCTTGTATTTGATGTGTTTGAGATTAGTAAACACTTAACCGATTGCCGAATTTACAAAGTTGTCCGTCCTTAATTGCTCAGTAAGTGTAGCCTTGTGTCAGCCTTTGATCTATCCAAGTAGAACGGCAAAATATCTAAATAAAATATGTTCTTTGTCTAACTCTGCGCGCCAATTGTCCTTATTGTAGATCATATACTACCTATGTTCATGCACATGAATAGTCTTTTGTATGTTGCATGTTCGTTTGAGAATGGCACTGGTAAATTAAACCACAACGTAGTTACCTTTCCTGAAACAAGTACCTCTTCTTCTTCTTCTTCTTCTTCTTCTTCTTCTTCTTCTTCTTCTTCTTCAGATAGAGAGAGAAATAGAAAGAAATAGATATATAGAGAGGACTCTTCGTTCAAGCGGCACGTTCCTGTAAATTGCACTGTACAGGATATGATTAGCCTTTGACTTCTCGCTTCGCTACATCTTAATTGTTAGTGTCTATAGAGACGCGGAAATTCTTGTTGAAGGCAAACTTGAAAGACTCTATCCTTGAAGGAAAGTGTCCGTTTCGTGGTAACGGTCATCCCCAGCCAACGTAAGGACGCCGGATGAAAAGAAGTCCGAGACATTTGAAGGAGATTCAGGTGGGAAAAGTTTTCATTTCCTTCAGCGCAAAGGCAGCGGCCATATTCAGTACAAAAATCTCGCACCAGGAGGTTATTCATGTCACAGAGCCAAGTGGATATATCACTGGAAAATCGCACGTGGCTCTTCTCTGCGATTGTTTCCGTGTGGTCGCGATCAAGATTCTATCTGTGCACGTAGGTGCACCAATAAATCCGTAGCCTAATGTAGCCTAATGTTGATAAAAAAAAAGCAAATATTTTACACAAGACATATTGATTCCTTTACTTGCAAATGTACTTAATTCAATGATGAATATTAACCCATTCACGCTCGTCGTAATATATAGTCATAATTGTATGAATTAAAATAAAATAAATAAAAATGCGGTATTAAATATAGGCTTAATCCATTACTGCCCAACTTGAAATTATGAAATAAAAATATATTAATTATAGGGTCCTAAAAAATCCAGTATTAATTATAGTTATTTTAAAATGCCAGTATTATTTATAGGTTACTAAATAATCAGATATTAATAAAGACTTTACAAAAAAATGGACAAACCTGGAACTTTTTTTCCCCATAAAATTTAGTACCAAAAGGACACCGCCATTATTTTAACTACCTTCAACCCATCAGCAATGTTTATTGTTTCTATTGGGGGGCTCGCCCCTTGTACACAAGATGGACTCGTCCAAAGTATACTTATACTACGGAGAGATAGCGTGACAAAAACGTCGAGACAGGGTGTTCACCCAGAGTTCTACGAGAGTCCAGAAAGAGAGATAATTACGGCTTCACTTACAGAGACTTGTACATATACTTTTCTATTAACCCGCATTCCTGGACTACTAATCTTCATTTCAAGTTTGTATTCTTACGTTTAACATATTTTTCTATTTCAGTTACTGGCGTTGTTTATTTATTTATGCAGGATTCCATCCCCGAAATCCACAACAGTTTTAAAACGCAATAATACAATTGTAATAAAATCTAAACTTATGAAAGTGAATTTATATATTTTAGTTGTCCTTGAGAATTGACAACAAAAATAATAAACATTATTTATTTATTAAATTGTTTATTTACACTATTTATTTATTATATTATTTATTGGAATAGTTGACACAATATAGGCTAATTGTCAATCCATTCCAACATATATAAATAATAAATAAGAAGAATTTCCTTATAGTTGGTTTATATATTTTAATAATTTAGTAAATGTTTATAAATTTATTAATAAAAATTGTTTTCACATTTATTTCTTTATAAACTGATAAAGGATAAACGTTGGATTACATTAATTTTAATTGTATTAGCTTTTAGAATGTTATAAATATAAAATTATTCTTATAAATAAATAATCTAATAAATGAATTGCTGGGGAGTAAATGTAGTTAAATTAATAGCGGTGTCAATGGAAAAACCATCCTTTAGACTCTGTTTTCTTTTTGCTGCCACAAGGTCCAAGTTTGACAAAAGGAAAATATTAGTTATAGATTAATAAAAAAAAGAATCAGGTATGTTTCTTTAACACAATTCGAATTTAATTATCACGAAACCCGATGTTAAACTACTGGCTCATCAGTAGTTTAACATCGCCTGAAGAGACACATGGTGTCGAAACATAATTGTAATTGTGTAGCGATTTTTAACATGTTGGTTGGTTGTTTTCTTTTATGGCATATCAACCTCAGTGGGGCATTTAATGCCAACAAAATTTTGAGATAGATTCATAGCGATAGTTTGGTAAAAAATGTGTGTATGCATACATATATATTTGAATCATTTTTATATTACAATATATTTCTGTTATTAAAACCTATTTTTATAAAAGTATGAGTGTTAATTATTTGCCCATAGCTGGGACCCTAACAGGTGCTACCATCCCGGGCCAGGGTGGACCTGGGAACACCAGCAATTAAGAGGTCGTTCCACGCTCCTCAAAACCTCCTGATCAGAGGCCTTGCTGTTGGACGTAGTTTATCGTCTTACCCTGGACGCGTATGTAGTTTATCGTCATACCCAGGACGATTTTCACAAGTTTTAATATCCTATTTTAAGCATTGGAAGCTCTTCTGACTGCCGTTTGATCTGGGTTTTCATTTGCACAGGACTTTTTTCCTCGGTGCAGCCTTGGCTCTTTTGATTGCAATCTGGTCCTCTGTTGGCGGAGATTTCTTTTTGCGGGGCGCAGTTGCTGCCGTACGCAACAACAATCTACAAATTAATCCAAAATTGATCGTTGTATTTAAGTATTGCATTAATATTTAAGCTTACCTTTTAAAAGTTCAACGATAATTCTTCTGCTGCCACTTAATTAAAGAACAATATGATGTACGTAGGTCCTTACTTTCCGCACAAACAATTATTTTTATTTCATGGCTGAATTTCGCAATTAATTTTGAGTGTTCCCAAATTTGTTTCGAAATTATAAAAATTGTTATTGTATAAAAAACATGAAAAAATATCCGAAAACAGTTTGGAAAGCCCAAATTTCTGTACAGTTGTGACCCTTTAAAGCCCAAATTTCTGTACAGTTGTGACCCTTTAAATGGAAAAGTGTGACCCAGTGACACAGTAACATTCGCCTTTATTATATGTGTGTGGGTGCGCGCACGCGTGCGTATTACTGAAAATAATATTTTATTTGCAAACTTCACAATTGTTAGCATATAGGTCGCTAATTTCTAACCAATTACGTCTCATCATCTCTACACTCTATTTGTATTTGGTCTGTAGAAAGGTATGAAAGGTATATTAACAGGAATCTCACTTTGGTTGATGGAGAAAAGTTTGTACGAAGGAGCACTTAGGAAATCTCATAATTAATTTATCAGTTTATGCAAAAACAACTGAAAGCAGTTATCCAGTTGGAGGGGGTGTTGAAAAGTTCTTCGACCTACCCAATTTGGAAAATCAGTATTCTGATATTGGTACTCTAAAATACTGATTTGGGGAAGTGAGACCGACACAGAAGTTTTCAGCACCCTCTCATTCTAAAAAAAAGTGCGTATGTTTAAATCTGTTTTACTGACTTTTTACCAAGTCAAATGATATATCTGAATATTTGTGTTTGCATTAATTCATCTGTGTGGCTGTGGCCTGTGTGTGAACTAATTTGTGTATGACTGAGTCGGTCTGTTTGTCTGTATAAGTGTATTTGCCTCTGGGGTGCACAAAAGGCTGTGCAGATCTAAGAAATGTTCCCGACAGGATAAATAGGTTAATTTTGTGCGCTCATGTGCGCGGTTTGCAATATTTCAAGTTAAAAATGTACCTCACTTTTTATTCTTTATTGTTGAAACGTGACTGCGGGCGAGGTTGAATTTGAAAGGAGGGCTGTCTAGGTTTAACAACCAGCGAATAGTAATCTACAGTATGAAAATAAAAAAAACTTATATCTAACTTATATATATATATATATATATATATATATATATATATATATATATATATATATAAATTAGATATAAGTTTCTTTATACATATATATAATATATATATATATATATTATAAATATATATATATATATATACATATATATAATATATATATATACATATATATAATATATATATATACATATATATAATATATATATAATATATATATTATACATATATATTATATATATATATATATATATATGTATATATATATATATATATATATATATATACATATATATATGTGCATGTATATATATATATATATATATATATATACATGTGTATGTATATATATATATATATATATATATATATATATATATATATATATATATATATATACACATATATGTGTATGTGTGTGAATGAATGTGTATATTTGCATGTATTTAGATAAATATATGTGGGGATAGGCATACTATGAAATGTAAATATCTACAAAATGAATACGTTCTGTGTATTTAGGCAGCCAATGTTCTTTAAGGCAAATATTATTTGAAAAAATGACATATTTTGTGTCATTTAATTTTATTGATCAGACTAGGAAGAAATTTCCGTTAGAAATAGTTTGATGTTCATTTCGGACAAGGATTATTTGTAATTTCCAAAAGTCGATCATTAAAATCGGCACAAAATGTCTGTCGTTTTTACTATTCGTCATGAGAATATGTCCATATAATAGAAGAAAAAAACATTCCAATATAAACACATTTAAAAACAAACACATAACGTAAACAGATAGAAAAATACATATTACTCCATATGCTTGTTTTGAAGTTCGTATCAGGAACAATCAAATTGTATTACGCACATACGCTATGAAGTATGTATGAGTTCTTAGTAGTATTACATGATTATTACTTGACATTTATTACTTCAACAGATTCCTTTTCTTTATAATTTAAGAATTGTCATGCCTTTTGGGATAGTCGATTGTTTTCCCTTTGCTGTCTCCAGATTTTTATTTCTCTTAGACTTACTGCCACTGGGGTGGTAACACTTGTTAGGGTCACAACTAAGGGCAAATAGTGAACCCCAAACTGTTGTCAAAACGCTATGAAAGTATAAAAATACATTTTTATAGTAAAAGGTTCCAGCAATAGATTTTAATAGTAAAAAAAATCCAGCAATAGATTTTAATAGTAAAAAAAACCCAGCAATAGATTTTAACAGTAAAAAAAACACCCAGCAATAGATTTTAACAGTAAAAAAACACCCAGCAATAGATTTTAACAGTAAAAAACACCCAGCAATAGATTTTAACAGTAAAAAACACCCGGCAATAGATTTTAATAGTAAAAAAAAAAAAATTGCCAAAACTCCCAATGAAATTAAATTTCAGCATTAAATGGCCCATAAGTAGTTGATATGCCGTTAAACAAACCAAACCAATCTGACAACCGCCCGAGACTAGAGGGACCAAACAACACTGTTATTTAAAGTATAGCTTCGGTGAGAAGAGACGGCTTCATCTCGTTCCCAAGGACATTAGTGTGAAAGTGAATGCAACAGACAAGAACAAAATTCGAACTCGGCTCGCTGGTTCTAATCTTCACAGCAATATCCTTTACACTATCGATCATGTCATGTTTCTAAGCATTGTTTAGATATGGCCCAAGGCCAAAAATATGGAGTATTCAGTGAAGATCGAACTCACTACTCACTCGCGATTGATCTAGCGGCGCGGGCTTGTTAATTAATGCAGCACGTCGAAGTGCTCCATCTCATGTTTAAATTATGTGGAAATATGAAGATATAGATGTTTACATATAGATATATACAATCTCGCCTCTCTATGTTCGTGAATTTACGAGCACACATAAGCGCGCACCCAGACACACACACACAGGAATATGCACACAGATATGAATACACGGACACGCACACAAAACACTTTGTCTAGCCAGACCCGAAAAGAGTCCATAAGATTTAGACTGGATTTAGTTCACTGGGTGCCTCTCTAGCCTTGGGCACCCCTGGGCTGCAGTCCATACTAGCTATATGTAAATCGAGAACGGGGTCTAGCTAATAAAAGTATTTATTTTTTAACAGGATCATCCTTGTCACTGCACTTAATCTAAGTTTTCTCCATAAATTACGTAGTATTAGTGTTACACAGTATCAATTCCGTTTATAGCCACACACTGTGGACACAACGCGCGTGCGCACACACACACACACACACACACACATATATATATATATATTTATGATTAATACAAATATAAAACTTGGCTTGGAATAAACGTTCTTACTAATATTAAAACAATACAGTCAAAACATGAGAAAATAACAACTAAACAAACGACCTTTGAAAATGGCCAAGGAAATGGCTGAAAACGCTTGGACGGTATGGACAATTTTTGTACACCCTGACACCTATCAAACGGAAACATATATTTATATATGTATTTAAAATATACTTAAAGTTATCTCCCTTGCATAACTGAGAGAAAAAAAATTGAATTTGAAACGCTGTAAACGAACATTTAACAAATATTTTGAATTTACACACCTCATGTATATACATCCGCAGATATTTTAACCACCTGAAGATGGTCTCAGATGAGATTGAAAGTACTTGGCAAAATAAAAATTTTTGAAAGAAAATTTTGGTGTTTTTCTTGATACATTTTCTATAACCACCAAGAAAATAATTCGTGGGCTTGAAATAAATAGACATAATACGTCAAAATTATTTAACCAAACCTGCTTGAATGAAAATATCCTGCTTAAGATATCTATATCTATATCTATCTATCTATCTATCTATCTATCTATATATATATATATATATATATAAAGAAAGAACAGTAAGATATATAATCCAGTGTTCAGACCTTCCATTTTTGAAACATAGTTAGAAATGTGTAGCGGAAAAACCATATTTTAAATCAATTTATTTATAATATATATATATATATATATATATATATATATAGAGAGAGAGAGAGAGAGAGAGAGAGAGAGAAAGAGAGAGAGAGAGAGGGGGAGGGAGAGAGAAAGAATGAGAGAACGTAAATGAAATGACTAAATTATTTGCTTATTTTCCGCTTGTACCAGTAGTGAATATTCGAGTCTGTGCGTGGCTTTTGAGGAAATTTGCACGAATTTTGAAAAAGAAGTACAGCACGTGAAAGAAAAGCTTTATTTGAAAACAATTTGGCGCAAATAATCTTGAAACTCCTTTTATCATATCTATTCAATGAATCCACTGTGAACATCGATGGCTACTTCAATACAGGGTTGACATGAGACAATCAGATGTTTTTTTTATCAATTTAGGACAATTGAAAAGATTTTATGGTGTCATGATGGCGTTAAAAAACCCACCCACCTCTCTCTCTCTCTCTCTCTTTCTCTCTCTCTCTGACTCACTTGCATAGAAGGCTAGTGGATTCAGGTCTGGTGAGCTCGGAGACAAAGTCTTTAGGAGAACGTGATCGTGGAGATTGTCACGCATCTATGGTCGGGTTGCCTTAGCCTTATGAGATAGTCTTCCGTTACGGACGTTTCTCTATCCAGGGTTTCACAACTGTCTCCAAAAACTCCTAATAGACAGTAGCACTGACTATTAAGCCCTGGGTAAAGGAGTGAGGAGACATGACATCACCCTCGTTGCTGATGACTCCCAGAACCATGAGAATTGCTACGGTTTTAGAATGCATGAAATTTAGAACCACCGTTGGTTATCTGCATAACCATATGCCAATCCTTCGTTTTACCATTTGGTCCTTATCAAAACTTTTCTCATCGGAGAAAACCAAAGTATTCCATTGTCTAGTTGCTTTAGTTTGCTTAGGAAGTGCTTTGGTCGGATCAAACAATTCTTTCCTGTCTCTTCCAAAATGAACTGACCTCTTCGCATAACATATGAATTGTACTAGATGTCCTCATTCACAATTCTGTTGATGGTGAATTCTGATAACTAGAGGTCATTTGCAATGCGTCTAATTGACTTTCCGTAAATAGCATCGATTTTTTCTGGACATTCCATACGTACTTAGCATTGATGATATTATTGTTGCTATTAGAACCATTAGCATTATTATTATACACATTTAATATTGATGTTATTATTGATGGTATTAGCACCATTACCATTATAATTATAATACACAATTAGTATTGATGGAATTATTGATGTTATTATGACCCTTAGCATGCGTCTTGTACTTAGTTGTTCCTCCTTTTAAATTCTTGTTAGCCGTTTCCAGCTTCTTTCGATCTTTGATAACGCAAGAAAGGGCAATTTTTAGCAAACGAGCGATATCTTTATTATTTTTTTATGTTACGCTTTTAAGGCAACGATTACAGCGTGCCTTTTCATTTGCTGAGTCTACTTGATGCCTTAAATTATTTATATCTGACAGGGGAAGCTAGAAGTTAAGGCTCTTGAAAGACGGATTCTCAAAAACCTGACGCATCCTGTACATATAATTTCTCAAACTGAATTATTATCAGGGATCTGTCTTGTTCGTGAGGTTTTAAGAAGCAACACGCTTCAGCCTAATGAACAACAATTTTCTTAAGCCCCGTAGAAAGAATTGAGGAAGCATGATATATCCCTTCTTACTGAAAATACCCAGAACCATCGCAGTTGCTTGAAATCAGTATACTTGACTCCTGGAAACTCAGTCAGCTCGCTGAATAACCATTTATCGTTCGTTCAATTTATCATTGGAGAAAAAAAAAGAAGCATTTCAGGCTCTTGGTGTTTTAGCTTGCTCAGCAATCGCTTCACAAAGCCCAATCGATTCTCTTTTGTCTCTTCCGACAGGAATTAACCTTTTCGTATCACGTACGATTTATACCGAAAGTCCTCTTTGAATGGTGTGCTATAACACCTTCGTCCTTTGACATAGTTCTGATCGACTCATGCCGATAATTGTTTGTCCCTTTCATACGAAGTTAGGTGTTCTAATGGTTTTAGGACCCTTTGCATGCATTAGCGTTTAGAGATTTAGGAACATTGGTCTAAAGAATATTGATCTAAGGGAAACCTGTCTAAGGACATTTGTCTAAGGAATATTCCTCTAAGGACATTGGTCTATGTAATACCCATCTAAGGACCATTAGTCTATCATAATATTTTCTAAATAAATTAATAATTTATTCATGTACAAAATACTCAATTTTATTGATATTCTCTCTATTACAGAATAATATTTAAGACACTTATAGCAACATTAATTACTTATGATACATGTGGTTTATAAGCATTTATTGGCCTGCATTGTTTGTATATTAATACAACCCACATTAGACCGTAATTCTCTAGAGACAAATATTTCATAGACGTATATTCTTTAGACCAGATTACGTTAGACCAATATTCCTGAGATCAGTGTTCCTGAAATGAATGTTCCTTAGACAAATGCTCGGGATCCCAGCTTTTAGCTGATAATGTTAGATCCTCGTCAGCAGCTTCCCTTTCCTTTCAAACTTTGAAGCCAAAAGATCGGGCAAATCTCACGAAGCAATATATATATATATATATCTGTATCAATATGTTGCACTTTTAAGGGAAGAATTACAGCGTACCTTATCATTTGCTGGGTCACCTTGATGCATGATATTATCTGAAAAGAGAATGTAATAAAAACATTTACAAGACAAAACTCTTGGCACACTAGTCCTCCCACAACTAACACACCGTGTATTTCGAAGTACAGATGCTAATGCAAGTTCTTCAGTCTTCTTTCATTAATCAACATAACATCCAAGGCCATGATACTCTGACCAATATTAGGCATATACATCTAATGGTTAGAAAGTTATTTCGAATGTAGGACCCGAGTTTAGATCTCACCAGGGTCGATTTTTCATGGAGGTGAATTTTTGGTAATACCAGCCTGTGGAGATTACCCCATCTTGCGGAAGTGACCCAAGCCAGATAAGTTAAATTCTACTGACGAAACTCTTCCTAATTCGATGTTGACTGTGCTAACACGAAGTCACAAGTCATCGTGACCGAGGGTTTGGGTGTACTGACCTTGTTCAAACTGCCGATCACGACAGATTATGGGCTCTCTGTCAGAAACTGTGACTAAGATCCGCTCAGCATAGCTGCTGTAGAAATCACAAGTCGGCTCCATCGGTGTTGAACGAACACAAATATTCCTGAGAAGGTGTCTGCAACAGGGATTAGCTTCCTACCTTAGCAAACGGGTATATTCTGGTACGAGAGCAAGTCATACTCGCAGACAACACAAAGACAGATAATTTTTATGTGCCGTACTTTCTTCAGGACGTTGGCAAGCTTGGCTTTCCACTATGCTCTGTACTTTGAAGCTCTTAATAAATTTTGTGTTAGTGCTATCTCCCCTAAACCTTGCTGCGCCATCCATTTATACAAACTCACTAAATAGGTTATTCGTTGTTTTCCTCTGTCCCTCTTGCCTTCAAAATTACAAAAAAACTAAATACTTGAGGTTATAAGCATAAAAAATATCTTAAATAAAATATATTTAAATCTGCCAACTAATGTATTAAACATAGAAAACAATTAATCTTACAGGATTAATCTTCTGAACGAATTTAGATATGTTATAATCTGTTTACATCTGAGATCATCATCATCACCAACAACTTCATTTTCATCAGTCCCACGACCAGACGTGTTGTAGGATGTCTGCGCAGCTGAGGATCTGATCCTCTCCATCCATTGCGTACCTTGTAGAATGGCCGCCTTAAGATCGTCGGCTCTTAGGACGTATCCATATCATATCAGCTTTTCTTTCTTGACGGTAGTTATAATGTCTTCCAATGGGTCTGTTGGATGTTGTCTCTCACTGCGTCAATTGTGATGCGGTCTACGTGACTAATGTTTGCATTAATTCTCCACCCCTGAAAATTCTTTTCTTCCCAATTTACAGCTCATTTCCTGAAGACACGAATTTTAAATTCCAGAAGGTCACGGAAGCCGAAGTTGATGACTCCTGAATTTCTAATGTAACTTAAAGCAGTTCCTTCAGATATGGCTCAGCATGAATCCAAGTATTATAAGCAATTATTTTAGATTTAGTAATGAAAAGAGCTTCGAACTACAACGGATTCAGCCAACAACATTCAGATAAGTGAATTAAGTAAATATAAATTCTTTTTATTTTGGGGAGAAATAATATTTTGGGGTGAATTAACAGAAAAGATCCCAAACACATCTGTAAATTTATTACCGACATATAATTACATAAAAAGAAATGATGTCTCGATATCCTGTTGGGTTTTATATTACAGGTTCTTGCCTCAAAATTCATTTTTAGAATTAACTTGGAGGAACCCACTGGTACAATTTAGAGCTAGATAGTTAAATTTACAATAACTTGTTACGATTTTTAATTTACTACTACAAGCAATACCCAACATTCATAATAGTGATACCTTCTAATTTGAAGCTGTGTTGTACAGAAATAATACTTCATTTTAAGCTGTGTTACAGAGAAGTAGTAGTGATTTTAAGTTGTGTTGTATACAAATTGGGGCAATTCCATGCTGGGATGCCTTCAAAACACACCCAACATGTTTATACTGTTTTTAAAGAAAGTGATATTGAATGTAGAAAAACTGCCTAAAAACATTATAGAATTCTCTTTCTCCATTAAATTCAGTGAACTCATCCCATCACATAGACACATACATCTGCACACAGACACACACACATATATTTATATGCGTGTATATATCGAAAGGAGAATGTTTTTCTAAAAAAGTTCTCAACTAGAATAGGAGGTCTATTGTTAATCGCTTAATACAAAAACTCTAAAATATTAGGTGAGAATTTTTCAGCCTCAAAAGGACAATTACGTTTCGCTTTCTCGCAAAAAGTTGTTTATTTTCAAGTTCATTTTTAGCGACTGCTTTCGGCACTTGTTTGTTCTCTCGATTGTCGATTACCTGACAAGCCTCGGGGGCCCCCAGACTCCGGTGTGCTGGGCAAGTGTGGTTGCGTGCGGCCTTCACCCGCTACCACCACATGCGTCACGCACATACCGACGACCTGTGCTGTTTATATCAGATGTGGAGGTGGGATTCGCTCAACACCTGCCCGCCACAGTCGCAACTGGCCTTTGATGTTGCCGAAGCCACGGTTAATGTCTAGGTGAAGACTGGGTCTGGGTAGCGGTGGCTGGGTAAGAAGGGCGGTGAGCACTAATGCGAAAGAAGTTAATTTGAAAAGAGGGAAAAATATCAACACTTGAGATGAAAGCGTTGAAATATAAAGAGTTGAAAATGAGAAAGAAAGTGAGAATGTCACTAGTTGACTCAGCACTGAGCAGGTACGAAAAAGATTTTAAATACAAACGGAGACAAAAAAATACAAGTAATATATATATATATATATATATGTGTGTGTGTGTGTGTGTGTGTGTGTGTGTGTATGTAGTCACAATAGATAAAACATTTATACTTAGTTTCGTGTGTTATCTGAGTGTGTGTGTGTGTGTGTGACTCTCTCTATGTAATCACTTTATGTTTTTGTTTTTCCTGTCTGTCTGTCTGTCTGTCTGTCTGTCTCTCTCTCTCTCATGTTTGTATGTCTCTTTCGGCCTTCGGCCATATCACGTTGAAATGCTGGTTCCTGTACGATAACTGAAGTTAAGCAACTTCTATCCTGGTCAGGGGCTAGATGGATGACCACTAGGCAATATATATATATATATATATATATATATATATATAGTCACATAGATAAAACATTTTATGCTTATTTTCATGTGTTATCTGAGTGCGTGTGTGTGTATGGCTCATATTCATATAATCACTGTATGTTTTTGTTTTCCCTGTTTGTATATCTGTCTGTCTGTCTCTCTCTCTCTCTCTCTCTCTTTCTCTCATGTTTCTATGCCTCTTTGGGCCTACGACCATATCACGTTGAAATGCTTGTTCCCGTATAATCACTGAAGTTAAGTAACATCTATCCTGGTCAGGAGCCAGATGGATGACCACTAGGCAGTACTACGTGCTGTGAGATTGGATGTGCCGGTGGTGTAATGGATAATGGCTTGGTATGATAAATTTAAGAGCTGAGTTCCAATCCAAGTTGGGTTCGTTATATTCACTTATGTGCAAATATCTTTGGAAAATATATGATTCCACCTTTCGTTCCAACAAGTATGGGTTAATTAGTTAGACTTGTATCCCTAAATCATTATTATCTTTTAAAAATTCTTACAATCTAAAAATATATTCTGGCTTTAAATAACGTGTAGATAAGCTGTACAAAATAAATCAGTACATGTACCTCTCTCTCGTTATAAAGCTATGAATCCACCTCTTCTTTCCCAAGCTATGGGTTAATTAGTAGTACTTGTATCGGTAAATCATTATTATCTAAAAATATTTTCTGGTTTTAAATAGTCTGCAAAGGGTTGATAAGCCGTAAAAACGAATCAAACAATATATTTTTTTTTCGCTATAAAGGTATAAATCTACCTCTTTTCCCAGCAGTTAAGTAGTAGGACATGTATCAAGAAATCCTCCAAATAATTCTTACAAGTCAGAAATATTTGCTGGCTTTAAAAACCTTGAGAGAGAGAGAAAGAAAGAAAGAAAGAAAGAAAGAAAGAGAGAGAGTGCGATGGGTAAATTGTCGCCACCATATATTTTTAATTTCGAGCATGCGCGTTCTTATCTTGGATTTTTGTAAACTTCACACAAGAGTAAGGTCAGTTGGGCGCCGTCCATGAGAAACGTAACACCATTACACAATTCACTCATAATGTTTTTTAAAATAAAGCGTTGTGAGGTCAATTGATAGAAAGAAAGAGAGATGTGGTGAACACTCCCGTCGTTTTCCACGTGTGAGTGAACAACTCTTCCCATATGAACTGGCTGATTACCGCCCAGAGATGATTTGATCAAGTACTGTATAGAATCACCTACACTTAGGATAACGGAAGACAGAAATGTTGCAGTGGGTACCAGGAAGTACCTATATACTCGTCCTCAGATTTGAATTCACAATTTTTTTTCTCCCAGACTGATTAACATCCACGCCAAGCGAGCTGGTTTGTCTTGTTGTTTAACCCATATCTGGAGGAAGATGGATTCATAACTTTTCCCAGATTATTAGAGCAATGTGAACTACACAAAAGTCCGCCTGGCGATTTCACTATCAGGACATCCATCATTCTATATATATATATATATATATATATATATATATATATATATAAATACACACACAAAGAATCACCTTTCCGCTGTACACAGTCCAAACACTACTAAAAGTTTCATGCCTTTAAGCAATCGTCAGGCGGTATTGTATACTTTTCTTTCTAGCGTGCATGCACAACAGGCTCTTTTTAAGAACTGCTTACACACACACACACACACACATATATATATATATATATATATATATATATATATATATATATATATATATATATATAGAAAAAAGAGAGCGAGAGAGAGAGGGAAGAGAGAGATAACATGAAACTATATCAATATTTGTAAGAGTGTATTTGTGTGGGATCGGGTGCGTGCGAGTGTGTGTGTGTACGTGTGTGTTTGCGCCTCTCAGAAACTTAGATTCCATTTTTAATAGCGCAACCAAATTTTTTGAAAATTGCTAATAGACTAGCAGAAAACGCTTGGGATCAGCAATCATTTGTACAATTTCTACAAAAGAAATCTCTTCTTCGCACAAAAAAAATCCTATTAAAAAATAAACAAACTTAACTGAAGTATTTTATCGATCATTTTTATTTAAACATCTATTCGAGTGTGATTGTAGCCCAAATATACAAGTATGTTTGTGTGTGGGCGTGTGTTTGTGCACGCATGCGAATTTGTGTGTTGGTGCATATCTATCTGAATACACACGAAATCTATACGGAATCCATTCTCCAACTCGAGAATAATTTGTGAGGGCTTGAAGTAATTTAATGTGTGGACAGACACTCTTTGCTGGTGTTGCTCATTCGGCATTGAGAAACTATTGGATTAACATGATTGCTGCGTTCACTTTGCATTCACAGTGACCGGGTGAGCAGGCTCTTCACAACTTGCATTCCTTGTAGTGATATACAAGGAGGTACAGAAAAGTTCATAGAACATTTAAGGGTGCATTCTCATTGGGAACCCTGTATGAAACATTGGCAACCTCACCCAAATAGGGTACTCTCGGCCTTGTTTGCATTTTAGTTATTTTTACGCCACGTTGACTTAAATAGAGGATGTATGCACATTGATCCCTGTTATTTTTTGTCCCTATATATTTTTTTTTTTTGTAGTTTAATTCTCTCTCCGCTCCACAGTTATGTAAGCAGAGATTTCAGTTCTCTGGTGGATTTGCATTTCGAGTGTGTTTTTTCGTAATTGTTGTTCTATTTGAATGAGAGTGTGATTGTATGTGTGGCTGGACGAATGATTGATTTTTAATTTATCCAAGTCCCGCATTGATTTCGTCCAGTTAACTGATATTTCTGACACGATTAAGGATTTTTTTTTTTTTTACTGACAAAATTTTGTTTAGTTTCTTGTATATATAGTATTATTCACATTGGAAATATTCACTAGGTATTCATTCTTAAATTTTTAATTCTTAATTTTTATTCCATACCCGCCACAGACAAATTGTACACATGGGAACTAGTTCGGACTTCATAGAGACTTGAGGTATTATGGTGATTGTAGTAAGGATAGTAAGAAAGAATGTTTTATTTTTATGTAAGAAATTTTCTATAATTTGGGTCCGTAATTGTGGCTAAGTTTAAAACAGATGATCACCAGTCTTCCCCCGCTCACATTTGGCTTTGTGCAATATTTTTTGTATTTATACAAAAATAAATATCAATAAGGCGGCATTCTCTCCAATGTAGTACTGTATTTATGTATGTATCACTGCGTACACCGTGAAATAAACATGACGCCCATAAAAATTGTTACATATATATAAACGCCATGAACATGAACATGTGACGGCTGTCCAATCGACAAAAACACCGTAGAATTTACGAATCGAAACAACTCTGCATTATTCCTCTCCCAAAACATTTCAGGTGAAGCTAAATAAACAATGAAATATATTAAGTTTATAAATGGTTTCCTACTTGTCCCTTATGCACTTATACATAACTAGCAGTAGAGCCCGACGTTGCCCGGGAATGTAACAGTAAGAGATAGATCAAGTATCGACCATCATAAAGCCTGAAAAATAAAACTGACAAAGATTATTGTTTAAGGTTGACAGACACGCATGTCTTAATTAGTTTTTTTGACTTTTTTTTTTTTTTTTTTTACGAATTGGTCAAACCCAAACTCAAACAAAAACATTGTTTTCAATCGTTATGTCTATCGATTGAATAGAATTTTATTATAAACAATTGTCTTGTAAATGGAATTTTTAAAGCATTCTGAATGTAAAAATAAAGAAAAAAGTGTGCATGGCAATAAGAAACACTACCTGCCAAAAAAAGTGAAGTTTTGTTGAAATCGGTTGAAAAATGTAGGAAATCCGATCCCATATATAAACGAACACACACACACACACACACACACACACACACACACACACACACACACACACACACAAACAAACAACCTGGGTTTTATAATAAGTATAACTCGATATGAGTTGTCCCCCTTTTATTCTGGCGACAGAATCGTGTTTTATCGTCTTTTCAAATTGATTTCGTGCAAAAACAATTGTGTTTTTCACATTTTTGGCGCTGTCAGAACAACCGCAGTGAAATTTTACGCAGTCCTGTGAAGTTTTGTTGAAATCAGTTGAAAAATGTAGGAAATCCGATCCAATATATAAACGTACAGACACACATACACACAATCTACGTTTTATAATAAGTAAGATCTGTGGGCATATATGTATGCGTATAAAGTGGTATGATTTTGCTGAGAGCTCGTTTAATGTAAAACAGTGATATCACCAAACCCATCGTTCACGCTTTTTTCTTTTTTTTTTTTTTTTGTTAGCGTGCTTGACATTAATTATCTCTGATATCTTTAATAGGACTAGATAGGGTCATCAATCATCCGGTTTCTTTTTAAGTTAACTTTATATCTATACTTCTAACGTCTCCGCCTAAACACTGAAATTTTATTTACTATTTATTTGATTTTTCTCAATAGGTGTAGATATCGCTCGGTTCACACTCCTCCCTGGTCTTTTGAAAAGTAGAGCTTTTAACTTTGTTTCCAGTTTAAGACTAGGTTTCTTTCTTCGCACTTGTCGGTTGTGAAACACTCTTCCGGCTTCTTGCTTTCCAGTGACTTTTTTTTTCTTTCATATTCACTCATATTTGGCAACCCTTTGTATCTTAGAGACTTTACCGCTTTACTTGGGGTGAAATGATAAAAAAAAAACACAAATATTTAGAATGTTTATTTTGTTAGCAATTTATGTAATTTTAGATATGTTTTAATTTTGTGATCTTTTTTTTTATCATTTACGTTATGTAAGTGAATAAAACAAAAATTGAATTAAAAAGAAAAAGAAATATCTAAAATAAATATTAATTAGGTTTAAAAACTGCTGAAAAATTTGGGAAAGAAATAAAAAATTAATAAGTAAAGAAATGGTCGTTAAAAATATCTTGCTGGAAGGAAAAAATAATCAAATTTTAATTTAAAGTTTTGTTTACGAGCACACCTTTCTTTCGGGGTGGGAGATTTTGTAATGTGGACAAACTCGTATACCACCATTGCAGGAATATTTTGATTTTATCTCGTTGAAAATGAATGTATATGTAATCTGAGCAAATTGAAAGAATTCTAAATAAGATGCTGGTTCATTTTTTTCATTAATTTCTAACTAGGTCTACTCCGAATAATGCCATAATTTCGGGATAGTTTTTTTTTTTTACTAGAAATGCGAATAATAGATCAAGAATCTCAAACCAGAATTAGATTTTTATAAAAATCTAAGATAAAAAAAAATGGAAAGAAAAAAAAATATTATCAAACATTTCTTCTTTACTCTAGTTTTAAATCTAAACCAACCAAAGCCACAATCCTAAACTAACAAAATGGAACCTACAAAACACTAATCAGAATAGAAACGAAACAAAAACATTATTTTTAAAACAAAGAAAATCACCTATTCGTGATTATCATTTCTTTCATCCCAAACAAGGCTTTAAGACGTAGCAGATTGCTGAGTGTGAAAGTATATAAGAAAAAAAAAGGAGGGAGAACAATAAAAGAACAGGATTTAAGAGGACAGAAGATAACGATTGACATTGCGTTTAAATTTTTGAAGAACAAACAAGAAGCCGGGAGCGAGTTCCACAAGTGAGAAGTGAGATAGAAGAAACTGTTAGCATAGAACTTACGGTTGCATATAGCTATACCAAATGTAAAAAGATGAGAACTTGCTGCCAAACTAATATTGCGTTTAAATTCATAAAGTCTAGTTACCATAGAGGGAAGCACATCTGAACAATTACCATGAATGATTTATAGAAATGGTACAGGGAAGCTACATTATAGCGATGGAAAGTGACTGAAACCGAGCTGCTAAGTCAGGACCAATAACATTGCAGATTCTTTGTATTTTATCAAGAATCTCTAAATATATAAGAGGAGCACCCGACCATATATGGCAGCAATATTCATAGCATGGACGGATGGTAAACTTATAAATATGTAAGATAGATTCAGTCGAGAAAAATTGTCTAGGAAAACACTATCCTAGCAGCCTATCAAGCAAATGATTCAATATAGTTTTTAATATTAATATTATTTTTAGTAATACAAAAACGTGACAAATGGCCAAAAGTGGCATAGTTAAAGGTTGGTCTTCAATCTGTCTTATCTTAAACTTAGCTAGCCACGATTATAGACGCAGACATACTACAGTATTCTTTACAAAAGAAAAACATATTCTTGCCATTCTTAATACAGCCACCATAATACCTCAAAATCTCTGTGTAGTCCTAACTATTTTCCATAGGAATATGGCGGTGGGAATAGAAATAATAGTATTTAAAAATATAACCGCAATGAATATTTACAATGAATACTATTTATATACAAGAAACTAAACAAAACAGAGTTTATCAGAACAATTACCATGAAAGTATTTGTAGAAAAGACACAGGGAAGTTACATTAGGGCGTGGAAAGTGACTGAAACCGAGATGCCAGGTTAGGACCAATGATATTGCAGATGTTTTAGATTTTATCAAGTATCGCTAGTTATAAAACAGGAGCACCAGGCCAGATGTCGCAGCAATATGCAAAATATGGACGAATAGTAAACTTATAAATATGTAAGATAGATTTTCAAGAGTAAATTTGTCTAGCACGACACAATGAACCAACTATCCTAGCAGCAGGCCTAGCAATTTGGCTTGAAAAAATAATTTAAAATTAAATTGTTATCCGATTTGTAAATTTAACTATAATACAAGCCAAAGTTTTCAGTTGATTAAAATGCTGGGCTATCGTGTAGGGTATCGAAGAGGAAAGTGAAATTGACGACCTGCATTTAAATTCCTGCTGGTCAGTTGCGTTTACTTTTGCACAAATACTCACGGTAAAAGCCTGACTCCGTTTCCTCTTCCTCCCCTTTATATGGATTAATTAACAAGGCATAATGGTATGAGAGAAAGACTATTCTGAATTCCAAACAGCTCCAATGTCTTTTCCCGGAATTCGTGAGAATTAACAGATAATAAATAAAGGAAAGCGTGGAGAGGCATGATCGCCTACGTTGTGAAGGATCATAGCAACTTTAAAAATATGCCAGTGTATTGTTGAATGATTTTTTAAACTTAAAATAAATTTGTAGTATGATAATGATTGCTTAGCTTTTTTCTCATAAAAGAAAACTGAAACACTTCAATCCGTTGTAATGGTTAGCAAGTTGGATCAATTACGACTGAACAGTGAGTTCGATCCTCACTAGGTGCCGCATACTTTCAGCTGTGCTATATCTATGATCTTAGGTAATCATTTAAGCAATTCGAAGTGATGTAATATTAACAAGCTTGTCTCGCTAGATGGATTACAACTGAATAGTGAGTTCGATCCTCACTGAGTGACCCATACGTTCGGCCTTGTACCACATCTAAGCTACGGTTAGAAAATCATTTAGGAACCTTGGCGTGGGGATAATGGTTAAGAAGCTTGTTCTTACTAGAACAATTACGACTAAATAATGAGTTCGATCCTCAACAGATGCCCCATATTTTCGGCCTTGTGTCACATCTAAGCTACGCTTAGAAGATCACCATAAAAGAAAACTGTTTTATTAATTATTTATTTTTATAAATTTCGACCGACAGGAACACTAACTGCTTGGTCAATAAATGGCCGAATATTTCATGTCTGTAAACGGTTATTTTTACCATTACCATTGCTAGTAATGGAGAAGACGTTGAGGAGATATAACCCTTTTCACACCGCCTACAGCCGATGGTGAAACCACGCTTAGCGGTCCGGTCTTCAGAGTCTTAGGACGATGTTTTAACCAAAGGGCTAACTCTGCGCTGGTCAATATTGACGTTGGTCCAAGCTGGCTGTAGGTTGCTGGCCGCTTCGATCCGCCTCCACTACGTTTGTTCTTGATCTCGGAGCAGTGATATCGAATGTCGTAGTAATCGAAGCGATGGGCCGTGCCGTGTCGGAAGCTATATTAAGGGAAGAATTATCTTCCTAAACGAAAAATAAAAATGAAAGAATCTTTGGGTTAATCATTAATTGGTTTATGTAGTTCTTGATACAACAAAAATGGACCCTTACCGCATCAATCTCTATATTAACAGTGGACCTCATCAAAAACTCTGAAGCAGCTGAATTCAGAGTTCTTCAGAGTTTGCTTATATGGATTCCGATCGAAAACCGGCATGAGGCAGGCAGGGTTTGGAGATTCGGTGATTCCTCAATTTTCGCATTAATCCCAACAAGGGTTCTTTGATCCCTATTTCTGCTTCCTTAATGAATTTCCAAATTTGGAGAATTATAAACTTTCTTTGGGTGTAGTCATATGGACAGCTCCGCTCCTCAACTCCAACTTGCTTCACTTTACATCTCGTACCATACGGGTGGTGCTAAATTCTCCCTCTTTCTGCTATCCTCTTAGCATTCAACCTCAGCCTACATCCTAGGGCAGACATAATTGTCTTTGTGACAAATCTATTTTTTAAAACGCGTAGGCGAGAGGTTGTAGTTTTATTCCAGTCATTAATTTTAATTCTCTGATTCCTTTCTATTTTCTTGGACTTATCTCTGTCTAGCGAAAATATAAACCAGACCACTCTCTTGTCCGCGGAGGACAGGACTTGTTTTCATAACTCCCGTCTTAAACGTACATTCGAACCGTAAGAAATGTTCGTTCTCACTTAACCTTCCGAGTGAGAGATAAAATTACTTCCCAATTCGTTTTCGTCTGCTAAAATATAACCCAGACCTATCTCTCTCCTCATTAACGATATTTGTTTTCTTAAATTCTAAAGGAAGAGATAAAATTATTTCTCAATTCGTTTAAACGCATGCTAGATTCTCGATAGATAAAAAAAAATTCTTTGTTCATCGTATAATTCGTAGGAGCGAGACAATCCAGGTGGCCCCTTTTAATTTCCATCACCAGGGATAATGTTTCTCTGTCTATCTGTCTCTTTCTCTCTCTCTCTCTCTCTCTCTCTAACTTCCAGCTTATATTCCCTATTAACCACCATTAACTCCCAGCTTATACTTAACATTTACCACTTTATGTCATAAGTGTCACAGAGAGCCCTGATCACTGACGTACATAAATCACAAAAGAGTTTTGCCAAATAACAAAAACCCATATCAGTTGAAGACTTCCAACAGCGGCAACAACTAAAATGGATAGCAAATGTAACTAGAAGAGAAAATAATGCCATAATCAAGATGTTGACATTAAACACTACTTTAAACAAAAGGTTTGGAAGAAAACTCTCATAAACAATAGAAAGTTCGATAACACTTACTGAATTTGTTAAGTCTAATTTCCTGTTAAATGGTTTAAGAAGAATATTTTATCCATTTTAACCTACAATACTATGTTCTGTAAATGGATCCCGAATGTTTCATGCATACAAATGACTAATTTTATCATTTCCTTTAAAATCACGCCTCTTTTAACATTATAAATTTGCGGTGTGGATAAAAGCGTTCGTTGAAGTAATCCAGCGACTTGATCCAAAGAGTTGTGAGTTCAATACCTAGCCACGGCAGAGGTGAAAAAAATCTTCGACAGTTGAGTTACTAAAAGTAAATAACTGAAACTGAGGCATTCAGAAAAGGCATGGCACGTGAAACAATATACCCAACGGGAAGTAATAAAGGGTTCTATTCGAAATTCCAACGTATAACACATGAAGAAGGCCAGAGCGTACAACGGCCGAAACGTCGTGAATATGGCAACAATGATGAGGATAATAGATTGAACAATGTAAATAATATAATTCGGATATATCCTATATAGAAACGGTTATTTTTAATATTGACATTACTAGTAATAGAGAGGAAGTCAAAGAGAACACTAATCACAGACGCACATAAATCACAATCAACTTTACCAAATAAAAAAAAAACTTATTACTTGGACGCTTACAACAGCAACAACTAAAGTGGGTAGGACATATAACTAGAAGAGTTCATTTTTTTCTTCTTTTAAAAGCCGTGTTTTGTTTCTTATTGGATTTTACACGTTCGAAATGTTTACCAAGTACCCTCTGGCCATCATCATCTGTTCATTGTTTGGCTGATATTGGAAGTCTGTTGATTATGTCCTCTGATTCGAGTTATTATTCGTCCTTGCTGAACCAGTGCTTCACTGCATGATTCAGGTTCAGGGAGTACCTAAGCGAAATGTGTCTATAAGAATATTTGAATCAACCAAGATGAGAACAACAGTTCAAGATCATAAAAATATATTGACAATTGCTCATTTCAGAAAATGAAATACGAAATTATGAAAAGCGTCAAAACCAACTGACATTGAATATAAAGGCTCCAAAAATACACCACTAATATACTTACAGCGATATAAGTGTTGGTTAAACATAGACTACTTTCGTCTAATTGTTATAAGTTCAATTACTGGGTCAGGTAGTGAAACGCTAGTTCAGCAGAAACGAACAATAACTTACATCACAGGGACGAAATAACACGATAATCAACAGTTATCCGATATCAGCCAAGTTACCTGATGATGACCGAAGGTACTTTGTCTAAACGTTGTGTCTATAATGCCATCTATATCAACCAAGATATGGAAAATAGTTCGAAATAATAAAAGTGTATAGACAATTGATCGTCTCAGAAATAAAAGATTAATATTAAAAAAAATTGTTTCCTGCTGCTAAACATATGTGACCATAGGTACAAAATAAGGAAGCTATATTGATAGTTAAATTTATTTTCAGTGAATTTTTGTTTGTTAATTGAACAATTAAACCAATTTGTAAGGCTTGTCTCAAAATTTGAATGGAAATAGAAAAATTACTACACTATTATTGTTGGCTACCTTCGCGCACGTCAACAAATATAACTGCTTGTAATTCACACAAATATGATGACTAAAACCAGAAACTCCTTGTAGTTACTTGAGAGAGGCATTCAGAAAGCGACTTGACTCATTATGAAAAATTGACGTGCTTTGTAAGATATTAAAGCACCCCAAGTTACTAAGCGTTAAAGAAACAAAAGGGAAATATAGCACAGAGATGACCGAAAAGAAGCTTCCTCAATGTCCTAATCTGAAGATTATTTTTAGGATGCCCCTTGCCATCAACGAATCGATAAGGTGGTCACCATAGCCGGTTTCTACGAGGTAGGCTCATGCGGCTAATATATCTGTCCTGGTCGTAAAAAAAAAATCCCTTCTCCGACATTTAGTCTCTTTTAGCAAACGCCAGCGAGAAACTATCAGGAGTTGTGTATGAGATCAGCCGTATGGATCATTGAGACTTAAAAAAAGATCTTACACTTCACTTAAGGATGATTTTAAGGGGAAAATGTTTCTTAAGGGGAGTATTGATGTCTCCCAAGGATTTTTTTTATCCTAGGGTTGTTAGACATTTGCGCAACTCGGGGAGGCATCAAAATTTTTCGAAAACGTTCACGAAAATTGAAGTGCGTTTCATTCTTATTTTGTATGCTGTGTCCTTTCAGGACGTAGATGATCATGGCCCTCCACATTTTCATATCCCTTCTAGCTCTTAATAAGTTTTATCTTTTTGTTTTTTCTCCCAAACCCTGTTCTGCCATCCATTTGCTCAAGCCCATTAAGTATGTCACACGTTGCTTTCCCCTGTCCATCTTTCCCTCAATCTATCCTGTGAGTATCAAATTTTCCACGCCTTCCTTCCTCATTATGTCTCCCATAAATTTCAACTGTCAATTATTGATGTTAAATATAAGTTTCCTTTTTTCCCCATTTTCTTCAAAACCTCGTCGCTGCATCGTCAGGACCATATTTCTGTTGTTTCATGCCTCTTCTTTATCTTTGAAGAGATTGTCCAGCATTCGCTGTCATACAGGAGGACATATATCACGTAACAGTTCAGTACTTTTTTCTTTATTATTTTCCTATCTCTTAATATACTGCTTAACTTTTGGAATGCGTGTTTGGCCATCCCAATACGTTTTCGGATCTCAGTGTCGCACTTTCCGTCGTTTACTAATTTTAAAATGCAGTACTTTATCCTCTACCGCCTTCTCGGTAACAAAGAAGGAGGTAGATAATGTGAGCCAGTTACGCTATCCTCTACAGATAGTGTAACTGGATCCTCATGCTAGTGTCATTGTTATGGTGTCCATAGTGAGTAGGCTTTAACGGTGTTGTAACGTCGATCCTCTCGCACGATGTCAGTGGTAACGCGATCTCTTGTCAAAGCGCCCATGTAACACCGTATGTTAACCTTACTGGCCCGAGGTCATCTACAAAACAGGCCGTTGGTCTACCTGCAAGCCTGTTGGGTGAGAATCGCGTTAACAGCAATTAAATATGGCCAAGTCGATCCGATTTTAGATGGACAAAAGTTTATATACAAATTTATATTCATACATACTTTTTAATCCTATCAAAGCTCAGATAGGATTAAAAAATATGTATCACTGTGGTGATTTTCTTTCGTCTTTTAATGATAATGTTATTAAGCTTATCAGACGATATGAAAAGAATTTACATAAAAGAAATAGACGAAACTTGTTTATAATATTTAATGAGACATGCATCAATATATATATATATATATATATATATATATATATATATATATATATATATGTTGTGGTAGGATCTACCTAATTTGCATAGTGGAGTACCGACCATATAAATATGGTTGGTAGCGGGAAGACGGGGGGAGGAATCAAGAGATTCAATCCAGAGACTCTGCCCGACTGCGACTAAATCAACACATTCTCCAGGAACGGTCTTCCCAAGAATATACAAAAGACTATATGTAAATATTGTGTACACTTTCTTGTTTCAATACATTTTGTTCTAAGTACATTTTGTGTTTGTATTATTATTCCATGCATTAATCAAGTTTCAACAATATATATATATATATATATATATATATATATATATATATATATATATATATATAGCATCAACAATACAATTCTCGTGTCAAAAACTTGAATGTCTCTTGTATATGAACGATGATCAACAAAACAATATATACTTCGTGTAATTTCGATAAAAGAGAGAAGTGACTTCGTTCGCCAATTCAAACCTTCACGACAAGTACACGTCATGCCACTTACATAATAGCAAGTCACGCATATTCCTTCGTATTCCATCGATAGGAAGTAAATTCCACTCGAACAGCTTCTTCCAATGAACTAATGCTCCGTGGATCGACACCCAATAGAATGTTTCCCCGATCACTACAATCTTAACCTGTCCATGGCTAAGGTTAAGGGTTATCTTCCACTCCTATACGCCAAATTGCTTCCTAACGTAACTCTCTACCTCGAGCGGCCCCCGAGCCTTGTCAGTCTTACTGTAAAAAAAAAAAAAAAAAAAAAAAAAAACGATGGTCTCGAGTCGATCAACCCATTACTGCAGGTGTATTATCCAGTCTCCCCACTAAGGCAGGTTATGACATAAGATAGTTTTAACGTGAGGAGCGCCATACACATACTTATGCATATGGGCCAAGGACAAAAATTTTCCTTCCCGATCTCCGCGACAACTGTTACGTTGACATCGATATAACATCGACCTTACCTCTCTTACTGCGATGAGGAAATATATGCCGTCTCCTGTTTATTAAATAGATAAAAAACAGAGAATCTACTCAAATACGGATAGCCATTAAAATAATGTTTCAGTAATAAATTCAAATATGTAGGATTAATAAATGAATAATCCATTCCTTAAAAATGTCTTGGTTTATGTTAGGATACGAAACTGATCATAGATGTATATTTCGTGAATCGAGAGAGGTCTGTGTTGAAATACATTAGTCGGTTTTGTTTCTCCAGGTCGTTCTTCGTAGCTGAGATCTAGTGACTGTTTCCCCTAGTGAAACATGCCGGAGGGCGCATATTTTTCTAACAAGATTACTCGAATATTCAGGCCGGTAGATAGAAATAAATATACTGCTTCTTAATAAATAAATAAATAAATAAAAACAGAGCAGCTACTCAAATATGACACTCCATTAAAAATAACGTTTAAGCAGTAAATTAAAATATGTCGGATTAATAAATGAAAAGTCTATTCATAAATCTCTTTCTCTCTCTCTCTATCTATCTATCTATCTATCTATATATATATATATATATATATATATATATATATATATATATATGCGCCTGTCTGTTCATTACTCCCGCCATCAGAAAATATCCTTATAGAGACTGAGCTAAATTATTAAAGTGATTCATTTGTCCGCTGTGTAGAAATTCACATTCTTTGACGACAGGTCAAGGCAACTTCTAAACATTGTGACAAGCCCAATATTTATTTACGCATTTTTTTTTTATCTTCCTTTTTTCTGTCTTTACCGCTTTTTCTCTTTGATGCTCGTTCTAAATATTTTTCTTTTATTACTTTTTTTTTTGAGGTTATTCGCTTCTTTGTATCCTCTTCCTCTTTTTTTTTTTTTTTAGCTTATTTTCTTCTTTCTTGGTTACTCATATTTTCGGCTGTTTTAATTGATCTGAGTTTTCATTTTAATTCTTTCTTTTCTGCTTAATTTCTTTGTTTCTTTCTTTCTATCTTCGCTTTTGTCATCAATTTTTTTTCTTTCTTTCTTTCGTTGCAATCCGCCCGCTTACATTTTTCTTTCATCTTCATTCTAACGTTTTTTTCGTCTTTCTTTCCCCACTCAGTCTTTCTTTCTTTATATTTTATTTCTTTCTTCAATTTCCTCTATTCATACGTTTTCATCTTTTTTTCTTTCTGTATTTACCTTCGGTTTCTTTCTTTCTTTCTTTCTTTCTTTCTTTCTTTCTTTCTTTCTTTCTTTCTTATGTTTGTTTCTTTCTTTCTTTCCCTTTTGCCTTCTATCTTTTGGTTTCCTTCCTTCTCTACTCTCTCTTCTTTTCATAAATTCGTGGTGCTACAATTTTCTTTTCTTTCTTTTCACTCTTTCTTTTCACGCTCTCTTTCTTGCCTCTTTCTTCGGGTTCACTTAATTTTTTTGTTTTTCTTTCTTCCTCCGAAAAATCATTGTTCAACTCTGGTAAGACTTTTTCAGACTTGCGTAAAGACGAAGCAAAACCTATTTAGAAACTACCGTCCCTTAATATTTTATGGCCTTGTGCCAGACTTAACTAAATTTAAAGAATTCTATCTTAGGTAAAGCATTGTCTACTAAATTGTGTATCATTTATTTCTTGCGTAATGTGTAAAAGTTTTCTTTTCCTCATAGATATTTGTTCAATATCACGACAAACCGGATTCTTTAGCTATGATTGGCAACCAGTCGAGGAGAAGGACAGCATTTCTGTTACCTCAAATCTTTTTTCATCTGTAATGAAATTGTTCAGCATCCTCTGCCATGTTACAGTGCCGAAATTACAGCACAATTCAGTACTTTTTTCTTTGCTTCCAATTAAATTTTCTTGTTTCTTAATACTTTGCTTAGCTTTTGGAAGGCATCTTTCGCTATCCCAATTCGCCTTCGGATTTCGGAATCTCATTTTCTATTGTAGATATTTAAATGTATGCATTTGTTTAATTTTGGTTTTCTCCAATTTAAATTATTTATATTGTTCGAATTGTTGTCCTCATCTTTATTCACGACGTTTCGGCCTATGTACGCACTGGCCTTCTTCAGGTGATTGGAATTTCGAACTGAACCCTTTATTTCGTCCACGGGGGTAGATTGTCCCAGTTCCACCCTGCCTCTCCCGAATGTCTCAGTTATTTTAACTCAACTCACCAAGTTTTTTGTTCCTCACTGCGGTAGCCAGGTATTGAACTCACAACTCTTTGGGTCAATCACTGGATCCACCTAACAATTTTATGCATTGGGCCAAGTGTCAATGCAAATAATGTAAATAATTACATGATCTCACCTCAGAAATATATACATATATTGTAATTTGTATGTTGGGCAAACATACATTTTGCCTTCTTAAAATCGACACTTAGTCCTTTCTTCTCGCTTTCCTTTCTTCTATAAGAGTTCCTATCGTTTAATTTCTGTGTCTCTTACCAACATTATGTCATCTGCGTATCTAATGTTGTTAAGATTATGGCCACCAATCCTCCCAGGGGATAATGCAATTTAAGACGTAAAGGATGAAAGATAATACAGTGAATGAAATGAAGAATACGTCATCAAATAGAAAGGACAATAAAAAGAACAGGATTCAAAATGACAGATGATGTCGATTGACGTTGCATGTAAGTTTTTGAAGATTGTCATTGACAGGGAAGCAAGACGCTGGAAAAGAGTTCCACAGGTAAGAGAAACGAAAGAAGATACTCTTAGAATAGAACTTACGGTTTTTCTTATCAATTTAATCAGTAAAACAATGAGATTTAGCTTCCAATTTAGGGATGTACCTAAATTCAAGATGTCAGGGTATCAAAGAGGAAAACATATAAAAAAAAAACACAGCCTTGAAAATATTTAACAAAAACATAATATGTTTAATTCGACCGGTCAATTAATTGGGCATGTTAATGTTTCATTGGACCAGTTGTTCTAAATATTGCTTCTACTGAAAGTAGAAATATTTGGATGACTGTAAGTTAAACTGAAAAACAAAGAAACTTATGAATAAGGATTGCAAGAAGTCTCCTATTACGACGATAAAAACTGAAATAGATTTAGTGACTTCTTTTTCCCGGTTGTAAAATGTATTGTTATTTTCAAAAGAATTATATTTATATTTAATTCTATGTATGGCTTGTAGTCTATCTTATTGCATATTACAGTGTAACCCGGATATAAGAGAGTTGTCGGGACCGGAGACGAAGTCTCTTATATCCGGGTTTCTCTTATATCCGGGTTTGGTCTATTTTGTTTAGGTTAGTATGGGAACAATTTGGGACCAGAGAAAATCTCTCTTATATCCGGGTTTCTCTTATATCAGGGTCTCTTATATCAGGGTCTCTTATATCCGGGTCTCTTATATCCGGGTTACACAGTATGTGTATTATTTTTTGCTCCTGATGATGGACATGCTGGTCGAAACTAGTCAAGAGACTTAATGAAAGAATAAAACAAAAATATTAATGCTATTAATAATATCTATTTCAGACACACCCAGTGTATCTGAAATTTTAATTTCTAATATTTTTTATTGTTTAAAACAGACACACACAGACATATGTGTGTGTATGTATTTGCATGTTTGTGTGTGCGTATTTGGGTGTGGGTGTCTGTCCCTCGTTATTTTAAACGTCATCTTGTAATATATACACGCCCCGTTCTTTTTTAACAGTATGGCTTACATCTAATGGCATGAGCTTTAGTGGGTCTTAATACTTCAGAAAAGGAGTAATTGGAGGCATTTTTAAATTTAAGAGAAAGAGTTGTTGGAGGTATATTTATATTATATTTCCTTCTCTACAACTTCATATCTTTCAGTCGTCAAAGCACTTTTATTCCAAAATGGAAGCAAATATTTTCTCAAAATTCCTAAATGAATAAAAAGTCATGTTGAAAGTTGGATGTTTTCAATGCTTTTATCCTTTTTTTGAAGGGTTGCCAACGGTCAAAGACAGTGATGTCGAAACAGTTTGACGCCGAATAGTCCAATTATTTTTCTGACGCCGAATCGGCCACGCTGAATCAGCAACGCCAAATGGAGCTACGTCAAATCGTACCCCCCCACGTTAAACACACTTTAAATGAACCTTGTGTCATATTCAGTAGCGATGTGGATGTATTGAAAAATCCACTTATTTATTGAATGAACAATCAGGTTCATTTTTATTTTCTAAAATTTCATTACAAATATTTTCCATTGCAAAAAATAGTTTCGCCTTATGTGACAGAGAACTAATATCTTGTTTGAAACTCCTGTATCATTTTAAGGTGTTAATAGGCTTTTCATACTTTAAAATTCCTTGCCTTAGTTATCAACATTTTCACGAACCTACAGTTAACATTAAAAGAGACAAAATTTGTTCCTGGGTGTGTCAAGATGAAAGTTGTGCCGTACTTATCTAACGATGTGATTAACTATATCTTCTAAAATTAATATTTCAGTCATTTTCTTTTTTTTATTTTTTAGACAGTGTCAACAACATGATAAAACTGCATGATTTTTTTTTGTTGTTAACACAAGGCCAATGACACAAAACGATTCACAGAATAATCATTGAACACACTGGCTTTTGTTTGTAAGTTAATTTGTCTGTGACTTTCAAAACTGAATTAATATCGACTTTTATTTTTTCTTCCATCCATTTTTATCTCGTTGACGCAAAGATGAAAGGAACCTTATCAAACAGCTGAATCGTGCAAAATGATTTTCTGAGTTACCAAGTGAATTTAATAAAAAAAAAAAGACATCTTCGCTACCTAATTAAGATGTGAAGATTGTATTTGTATCATGTGGTCAAATATTAATTCGGCTGCCAGAGTGATTAATTGAAAAGAGAAAAGGTATTCACTGGTCCCTCATAGATTTAGAGTTTTCAAAAAAGACCGAACAGTTATAATAAAAGTAAATTATTTGTTTAAATGAAAATGCCTACCAAATGAATGCAAGACAATAAAAAAGACCTTCATTCGAGTAAAGATATTACCCTTTATAGGTCGGTCAAAATCTATCATACGAAATTGGAAACTATTAACATTGAAAATCTCTCACAATATATATATATATATATATATATATATATATATATATATACACACACACACACACACACATACATACATACATACATATATATATATACATGAATTATTCACACAAAAACTAATGCAAAGGTTAATGATTTAAATGGCGAGACATCCATCATCGCAAACAATTCAAATAATATACAAAAACCTCCGTATCCGTTATGAATGAAATGATCCTTGTTTATATAAATTTCTGCCGTATTAGTTCTTATTTTTACTACAAGCTTTCGTCTGTTCCTACAGACATCTTCAGGTATAGAATAGATGTTGTTCTTGTTTTTTCTCTTAGTAATAAGAGGACAACGAAAATATATGTATTGTTGTATCCGAAAATGCTATTGAAAATGAGTTACTGTTTTTGGAGCGCGCTAAAGCAACGCTGAGTTTGATTTTAAATTTTTAAAGGTTGTGCGTTCATATATGGTGATGAACGAATTTTTTACTGGTAAATTTTTCTGTCAAAGTGGCATGAACTATATGAACAAAGTGGCATGCACAACCTTTGGGCAGTGAGGGTGAAATCGTCCGCTTCCTGCTTTAATATGTGAGGAACTGAACTCAAATTATCTGCAATATTGGCGCAATACTGCCAGTGAACTCACTTATATCCTGATAGGAAATAATTACGGCCTCTACTAAGAACAAAAACGGTGAACCTGAAAACTTCTTCTCTCATTTCAGAATTATTTGCAATATTTGTTTGTTTTTTTTTTTTATTCTGGACTTTATTTCATATACTCTACCTTTTTGTAAAAGAAATATTATTCTTTTTGTACCAATTTCTTCCTTATATAGAGAAATTTTTCTTTGGACTCGAATCGATTTGTTCATATTTGATTTTTTTGCTTGGTCCGATTCTCGCCCAAACGAACTTGCAGGTAGACCAGCTGAATCTTACGGAATCTACGATTTGTTAATTCCTCTCCAGGACCAAAAAAATCACAACGTGGCTGGAAAATGGAATCGAATCGACATTGTGAACCGAAGACTTTGATTGAACCTGTAATACTGGATCAGGACAGGACCAACGGCCAATCTTGTAGAGTACATCTATCCAGTGGGGTCAAGATAGATGTTACAGTCTGCCTAATATTGCAGACTGGAATGCGATAAAGAATGACTGGGCTTTAATATATTTAATTCAAATTTCAGCTGGGCAGTGACCAACCTGAGATTTGACTTAAAATATATTAAAGTACTGCCATTCTTTATGGCATTAAGCACTCTTTTTTTCCAGTCTATTATCTTCCTCGAATAATTTCAGAAAAGTATGTCTTAATTTTGAAAGATTCTTTTAATAAAGAGAATTTCCTTGTGTTGAAGTAATTGTAAATATAACTAGAATCAGTGATTTTTAGCGATTTAAAAAAAATAAAAACTCATTTCAATCAATTTAAACTCGTTCTGAAATACTGCAAAGTATTTTGCTTATAGTAAATATTAAATTTCATCTATTAGCTTGAAATTAAAACTAACATAAAAAGAAATATTTTTTAAAACCTTAGGTATAGTTTTTCTTAGGAGGTACCAACTTATAAGAGGATAAAAATTATATGAAATTATTTATTAAATCGACATCGCTAAATGTTTTTAATGTTTTTTTTTTCTATTTTTAGGCTACAAATGGGATTTATTTTATTTCCGTAACACACAGACGCAAAGTATGACAACGTTATTTTTATGGGAGCAGCTCTGACGAGATTTTTCCCCTGGTGCCCCGACTACGTAAATTTAAACGTACTACTAGATTGGCATCTAGGTCCCACCCGTTTACTGTTGACATAGCTAAATACAATCGCCACTTCTACTCCAACAATTTGTTTTCTTGCTCTTTCTGCCTGTGAAACGTCATTCCGTTTACTTGCTTCCCTGATAACAATAATCTTCAAAAATTTAAGTGCCATGTCAATCGCCATCTCATTTTTCTTCTTGAACCTTGTTGACCTTTTGTTCTTTCCTCAACCATCCCTATATTTATTCTTTTTACTCACTTTCTCTCATTGTAACTCGCTGCGTACTAGTGGCATTTCTGCCTTACTTAGGGTGAAATTATATATAATTTACAGTTTCCAAGGATACTGTATCCTTGGAAACTGTAAATTATGATTTTTGCCGGGCCTTTAAATTCCACTAAATTTAAAAAAAAAAAATTACTCCAAAATTCGCTTGAGGATGAAATGGAATTAATGTCTTTAATTTAATTACAAAATTAAATTCGAAACATTTAGCTTCCATTTTTGAAACATGGTTAGAACTGTGTAGCGAAAAAAAAATATTTTAAATCAGTTAATTTATAATATTAATGCTCTGTAAATTTACATTGAGCACTATTTTGTAAAAATGAAAATATTTATAAGAACACCGGATTATATATCTTACAGTTCTTTCTTTATATATATATATATATATATATATATATATATATATATATATATATATATATATAAGATGAAATTGAACTAATTTCTTTAATTCAACTACAAAATTAAATTCAAAGCTTTTAGCTTCCATTTTTGAAACACGGTTAGAACTGTGTAGCGAAAACATATTTTGAATCAGTTAATTGATAAGAATAGAATATATATATATATATATATATATATATATATATATATATATATATATAGGCAGCAATCCCTCTTTCATGCACTTTTCAATACGGCAGACAAGGTTCTTTGATTTAGCTTTTTATACAGTTTCTCATGCGATCTAATATATTTTCATTTTCGGATGATAAATTTTATAAAACTGTCCAAAAGTTCTTTTTTTCCGACCGCTTTCCGTTATATATTTAGCCATTTTCAAAGATGAAATATTTTAAGTGTGGAATAAGAAATAGTTTGTTGCATGTATGTATTTATATAATGTTTTCATTTTTCAAAACACGGTCAAGATATTGTGTCCATGTTCATAGTTGATATTATTAAGTATTGATTTTTTTTGTTTTTGCTTCCATTATTTTTAGTCTTTTTTGCATGTAGATGATGCTATTATATTTGTGTTGTCAACAAGTATGATACGAATAGTGTCCACTAGGTCCCCATGAATATTCATATTAGATCTAATTGATCTATGGTCAGAAAGGTGTAGAGTGAGTCTTCGCGTCAAACATGCTGTCTTGTGGCCTATATCATTATTTACGAATTTTGATTGATCAAGAATACAATTCCTTAATGGGCATTTAAATTCGTAAATAACATTTGCCCTATTTAATTTTGTTCTTAGAGGTGAATTATTATTTTTAAATATTAAGGTTAGAGGTTTTAAAATTTTTGTAATAAATAATTAATCTATTTTTTTTTTTTTTTGCTATTGTCAACAAAATACATCCACCTTTTTGGGGAAATATATAAGGCCTTGAGGGCTTTAACCTGATCAACCAATCGAATCTGACCTACGTTAAATTCAAACTAAGCGAAACAGTAAAAATTTAGAAATTATTATCTTAGAATTGTATCATGACCAGGAGTTGGCAGGGTGTATTTTGCTTTTGAAGCCAAATTAATCCTTCACTTGCCAGTAATTTACAATCGGGAGAGGAGATGCATTGTTATGCGTTGAAACAAGACTGCCATTGTGTAGCAAATTTTACATGTTTTTGCTATAATATCCTAATATATATATATATATATATATATATATATATATATATATATATATATATATAATTATTTATTAAAAAAATTTATAACATAAATATGTTATAAAATCACTAAAAATAGCCATTTTGTGTCAACACTTGATAAGACACCGAGGGTGTTGAAACAAAATGGCTATTTTTGTAGTGATTTTATAACATATTTATGTTATAAATTTTCTTTTAAATAAATAATTATATCTGCTCTACTTTGTATTGAGCACTCTTTTAAGAATAGTATTTGTTGGTTATTGGAATTCATTCCATATATACCAATCATATATTGTATATATATATATATATATATATATATATATATATATATATATATATATAATTTTTTGTTGCAATATCCTAATATATATGTGTGTATGCGCGTGTGTGTATTCGCGAGTGCGTGTGTGTGTGTGTGTGTGTGTGTGTGTGTGTGTGTGTGTGTGTGTGTGTGTGTGTGTGTGTGTGTGTGAAAAAGAAAACTCAAAGATAAATACAAATACCGAAATTCTGCGATCTTTGCAGTAGACATCATGTTTTCTGTCGGATTTTTCTAGTAGCTTCTGTCTGAAGGAAGGCACCTCGTTTACCAGATTAAGCTTAATAAGCCGTCCTTACTGAACCAGATTTACGAGCGTAATAATTTACGTGCCTTCAAATGAGGTTTCTCTAATAGCTGGATCCAAGAAAGAGATGTATTACCTTTTCTGTCGGTAAGGTAAACAAACTATGCCAGCCTCAAGGCTATATAATTTTTGAGCTCCACGTGATATCAGGTCCCTATCAGAGCTGAAACTGTACTCAATCGACCTCGTTAAAAACTAGTCAATTATTTCGTCTTGAATTGTAATGGAACAAATATGCAAAACAGAGACATTCGATATGACTGTTATATATATATATATATATATATATATATATATATATATATATATATATATATATATTTTTTAGATAAAAAAAGAAAAAAAGTTTCTGTATACATCAGAGTTGTTTTTACTTTCGACAAAACTTTGCAAAGCTCTTTATGGTATGAGCGATGTGGGTGGCAGGAAGGCGGATAAAATGGCGAGAAACGCAGAAGCGTTGACAGAAAAACAAAGTGAAGATCTGTAAAAAGGTTTTTATAGTAGCAACAAAAATGATTCATTGATTTTCCTGTCGTTTTTTATTTCATGTATATATATATATATATATATATATATATGTATGTATGTGTGTGTGTGTGTGTTTCTCCGTTGAGATATTAATGTCACGTGAGATCAAGATACACCAGAACGAAAAGGTGGCGGTCTGAATTTACAGCCGCCAAGCGTAGAACGATTGTTAAGTGCTAACTGTATAATGTTTTTTGTTTTGCTTTTTGAAAGGAATCACTATTATTATTATTATTATTATTATTATTATTGGTTTTACAATGAAAAGAGAAAAAGGTAACGCGTATAGGCTGATGCGCATGCGTAGGCGAGTTGCAGGAAACAAGGGCAGGAAAGTTTCCAATGTATAAAGATTATATCTTTCCCGTAACAGTCAATAAAATGTAACCTTTCAATAGTGATATCACAAGAGTACTTCGACTTGACATTTTTGTAAGTACTCCCGTTCAGCGCACACACGCACGCGTGCGCACAAACACACCCCACACAGAAACTTATGCGCATTGACATACAGATAATTTACAAGTTAAAATTATTTTGCATTATAAAATAGATTTTATGGAAACTTCTGTTGATATAAAGAAACATTCTCTTTTCTAGAGCTTTTCGAGCGACTAACATATTCTTTATATTTTTACATACGTTAGCAAAATACATACAAACTCACTATTCCTCTCTCCCTTACACAAACACCATCTCTCCCTCTCTCGCTCTCTCTCTCACACACACAAACGCGCACTCCTTCTCTGTATCTCCCTCTCTCTCTCATAGACACTTTCTCTGTCCCTTACAAACACTGTCTGTTTCACCCTCTCACACACTTTCTCTCTCCCTTGCACATACTCCATTGAGGATCGAACTCACTATTCAGTCGTAATTGATCTAGTGAGACAAGCTTGCTTAACCTTTACACCCCGTTGAAATTCCCAAAGAATTTTCTAAACGTATTTAGATGTGCCACAAGGCCGAACGTATGGTACACCCGGTGAGGATCAAACTCACTATTCAGTCGTAAATGATCTAGCGAGAACAAATTTGCTAACCTTTACAAGACTACTCTGTTGTAATGAATCTAGCGAGACTACCTTGACACCACATCGAAGTACCCAAATGCATTTAAATTTAGGGTAGTAGTATGAAATTTGTAAAATTGCAAGTTCCAAGTGCTAAGAATTAGGAAATTCTCACCACAGATGAATTTATTGCATTATGGCCCGCCGTTCGCTTCCGTGTATATGTATTAGGGTGGTTAACCAATCCCTCTAACAGAAGTGTGCTCAGGCACATTTGTGTTTGTTCAACAGCCATAGAGCCTACCTATGGTTTATACAGCAGCTATGCTGAGCAGAACTTGGTTAAAGTGTCTGTGACTGGGCGTGATGAACAGTTTGAACCATGCTGGTACGCTCAAGCCTTTCGTCACGATGAGTTGTGGCTTTGTACTAACACAACCATACTCGAACAATTTCCTCTACCTAAATTTTCCAAGAAGGCTAGCGTCAACCCGCGCTATGGCTTACACGTAATTTGCAACGTTGCTACACGGTGGAATCACTTCCTGAAAAATCGATGATGGTGGGAATCGAACCAGACCTCATGGTCAGAAAACGACTGTTGAGACCACTTATTCTCATTAATTGTCATTCGCCTGTTGCTTTCTGTGCTATTAGATTAAACTGAGTAAATATCAGATATACTCTTATAGAATATAGATGTTTATCTATCTGACATTTCCAGATTTTTCTCGATTATTCTGTGGTCTTTCAGGAATAGCAATGGTGAGCGCAACCGTTTCCATACAGGAAATATTTGACATTCATTTACAGAACATTTAGCATTCGTGCTTCTGATATTTATTGAAGTTTTTTTTCTGTGTAAATTTGACATCTGCTTACTAACTTTTAAAAATCTTGCTAGTATTGATGCGAATTTGAATTCAAGTAGGGACGGGAATTTGAATTCAATTATTGATGGGAATTTGAATACAAGTATTGATGTGGATTTGAATAAAAGTATTGACAGGAATTTGAATTCAAGTATTGACGGAAATTTGAAGCAAAGTATTGATGGGAGTTTGAATACAAGTATTAATGGGGATTTGAATAAAAGTGTTGGTGGGAATTTGGATTCAAGTATTGATGAGAATTTGAATACAAGTATTGATGGGGATTTTGAATAAAAGTATTGATTGAATTTGAATTAAGTATTGATGGGAATTAGACTTCAATTATTGATGGGAATTGTACTGCAACCATATTAACAGATAACCAGACGGAGTCCATCTCTCTTCAAGCTGGTTTTGAATTTAGAGTTTTCCTTCTACTCCACTGGTAGACAATTTAAGACAAAAGAGGTCAGTCAGCAGCACTATTTAATCCATAGTTGTGGTAGAAGAGACAAATTAATACCCCATTTTTAATAGTATTTCTGAGAAATTAAACGTAAGAACCGAGACCGGATTTCGAACTCAGTTCGTCAATTTCTCTTTCCGTTAACCAACCCGCCCATCCCCAGACCATCCTGGGTAAGACGATAAACTACATCCGCGTTCTGGGTAAGCGTCGAACCACATCTTAATTGCTGGTGTTCCCAGGTCCAGCCTGACCCAGGGTGGTAGCTCCTGTTAGGGTCTCAACTATGGGTAATTAGTTAAACCCAAAACAGGGGTCAAAACAAAATGAAAGTGTAAAAATATGTTTTAATACCAGCAATACGTTATTACCAGTAATACATTTTTGAAAAAAAATTACCAGCAATAAAAATATTGTTGGCATTAAGTAACTCATTAAGGTTGATATACCTTAACCCAAACCAAACCAAACATTCCCAGAGTAGAGGCAAGAAAAGTGAAAAATTGATTGAATTTTTTGTTACAAAGGCTGTGACACAGGACATTATAATTACAAAAGCTGTTTGCTTAAATGAAAGGAATGATTTTGTTTTGTTTTGCGAAATACAATATATATATATATATATATATATATATATATATATATAAATAAGAAGAAGTGCCGCAAACGTTTTTTGGTTGTCATGTGGATTTTTAGAAAAAATATTATGCTTTATTTTCCATAATAAAGTAAATAAAGCATAATATTTTTTTCTAAAAAATCCACATTAAAATGTTAAAACGTTTGCGGCACCTCTTTTCTTTTTTAAATATACATACTTTTCTCTCGTTGGAACCACTACAACCTCTTTCGTATATATATATATATCAAGCAGTGTTGATTCCTCTGTCCTTTCTCTTTCTGTCTCAATCACTATCTTTCTCTATCTCTCATTCTCTATCTCTTCATATATATATATATATATATATATATATATATCGTATATTAAATTAAAGACTGTTTTTAAAGCCAAAATTGCTGGTTTTTCACTGGTCTGTTGATAAAGAGGCAATTAAGGCAAGTAGGCTTGTGGTAGTGTGCTCAATATCGAAGATGGAGATAAACAATTAGTAGAAAAATTAATATGAACATTTTTTTTTCATTTAACTTATGTTGAACATATATATATATATATATATATATATATATATATATATATATATTATTATTATTTGCATTTTAAAATATGATTTCATCGCGACATAGAAATTTGTTTCAAAAACTGAAACTAAATTTATAAATTTAATTATAAAAACTAAACTTAAAATCCATAGTTGCTTTTCATTGTCAAGTAATGTCGGCAATAACTATCTAAGAAATTTACTTAATTTATAAGTGCAGACAATATAATATTATGAGTCGTTATGGTTAAGAAAACTTCAATCTATTTTGATTAGGAGTGGTTGGGTTTTAATTTCCTTAGATTATGTATCCAATATATGTTACTTAAAAAGTCAGGTTAAGTTTAGGCGGGGTGTGGGGGATGCCTGCTAACACACAGACACATCAGTTTCAATGACAAAAAAAAACAATTTGGCGCATCTTTATTTATCCGCTTAATTCATATTTTTATACACAAAGATTTTCTAAAAGGGTCATTTAAATATGTGTAGGTCATATTTTTAATATTAAAATTTTATTCCTACAGATTTAAAGTACCATTCCTCCTTCTAATAAGTAATAGATTATACGGTATTTTTACACATAAATCTATTAGAATTTAATTACTAATTAATGATCAAATATAAATATGTATGTTTCATCTATCTTATATATATATATATATGAAAATATATATAACAATTTATATATCAAATTGTCCCATTAATATATATGTCTCTCTCTCTCTCTCTCTCTATATATATATATATATATATATATATATATATATATATATATATATATATTGAGATTTATATGCCACTTAGTCTCATCATGTTCATAAACACACACACATACATACAAACACACATATATCTATCGAACCTGTATCCTACAATTGTTAATGCTGTTTATTATAAACAGAGCATTTACTTAAATATTTGTATCTATGAAAATAACGTATAAACCAAAAATATATTAAAATAAATGTCGGACTTAGTACATTTCATAATACATGTTGTCATTGCTTTGCGTTAAGATATGCTTCGAGCAGATATAATCGTTTGTGAAATTTGTTTGTTTAAACGCATTAAGGACGGTTTCGGGTAGGATGCAGGTTCGATTCCTGTCGGAGGACACTTATTTTCTACAAAATTTCTCGAAGATTCTAGCCGGAAATATAATTAATATTGTTTATTATAAGCACAGCATTTACTTAAATAATTGTATCTATAAAAATATCTATAAACAGAAAGTTTATTGAATATTGAAAATATATTGAAATTTGTATATATGTATATGGTAAGTGCCTGAAAATTTGACCCAAGCCTTTTGACGGAACTGTTCGGTAACTGTCGACGATTCTGCTAGCACGAAGTCAAAAGTCATCATGACCGAGGGTTTGAGCCTGCTGGCCTTGTTCAAACTGCTGACCATGACAGATTATGCGCTCTTCCCCAGAAACTGTAACTGAGGTCTATTAAGCATAGCTGCAATATAAATCACTGTTTGACCCTGGCGTTGATGGACAAACATAATTGTCACAAGGATTGGCTAGTCGTTCTTGAAACTGGCGTGCTCTGAAAACGAATACAGCCATTATTATTATTATTATTATTATTATTATTATTAAAACTAAAACAAAAACTTTCTTTTATATATAAATGTTGAAACTTGACTAATGCATGGAATAACACTACAACACAAAATGTACTTAGAACAAAATGTATTGAAACAAGAAAGTGTACACAATATTTACATATAGTCTTTTGTATATTCTTGGGAAGACCGTTCCTGGAGAATGTGTTGACTGTTGACTTAGTCGCAGTCGGGCAGAGTCTCTGGATTGAATCTCTTGATTCCTCTTCTCGTCTTCCCGGTACCAACCATATTTATATGGTCGGTACTCCACTATGCAAATTAGGTGGATCCTACCACAACAATAAATAAACATAAGTATAAGGAAAAAAGGTAATAACACACACACATCCACAAAAATTACTAACTTCAAGATACAAAGGTAGAAATATAAAACCTAAGTATATAAATAAAATATTTATATATGTAATATATATATATATATGTGTGTGTGTGTGTGTGTGTGTGTGTGTGTGTGTGTGTGTGTGTGTAGAAAATAAGAAGGAAATGGTTAGGTAAATAATCCAAAGTCCCTTAGTATTTTAGTTATTATTTTTTAAAAATAGTGCTCGATACAAAAGTAGAGCATAAATATAATTATTTATTTAAAAATATGATTCCAAATTAGGAAAAAAAACAGGAAAAGAAAAATCATTTGGTACACCCCTCCGTTCAACCAAATGGTTAGTATTAAACTAGGACAGAAATTCTTAGCCCTAATTGATAAACACTTCCCCACCAATAGTAAACTTAGTAATATATTCAATAAGAACACCCTAAAATTGAGTTACAGCTGCTCTGAAAATCTTGAACGTATAATAAAAAACACAATAAGATCTTGAACAAACCCCCCCCTATGCCTAAACAGTATTAATAAAAAAAACCTGCACTTAAATCAGACAATAAAAGGGAAAAAAATTATGTAACTGTAGAAACCTAGAAGACTGCCCATTAGAAAATAAATGCTGCATTAAATCTGTGGTATACCAATGTACTATATCATCCACTGAGAGCCCTAGCACTAATAATAAGATATACATTGGGTCCACGAAGAATGATTTTAAAGATAGATGGAGGCAGCATAAGTGTTCTTTCAATAATATAAACAAAAGAAATCAGACTTCCCTATCTAAATATTTTTGGCATTTGAAGGAAACAAATAGGACACCTAAAGTTAAATGGAAAATTATTAACAAGGCTAGAACATGTAAAACTTGGGATGACCCATGCCCTTTATGCCTCCATGAGAAATTGCACATAATTAAGCTTCTAAATAATAATAATCTTTTAAACAATAGACACGAGTTAACGGTTTTTTGTAGGCATCATCAGATTTTTGGTTTGAATTATTAGCTAAAAACTAGCATACAATATAATAACTTGTTTAATCCATAGCACACTCATCAGATTCATGGTTTGAATAATTAATTAAAAACATGCATACAATATAACACCCTTCATAATCCATAGCCCAAATAAATAGTTTAAATACTCTAAAAAAAGATAACCATTTATGAAGACGTCAAAAAACAAACGTTACGACAGTTTTTTTTTATATGCACAAATCCCTTTCATAAAAAAATAAAATAAAAAAATAAATAAATCTCCATAGACATGCAAACAAGACGAGGGTTAATACATCTTCCGTTTCAAATTTAGACACCCCCACCTTTCCCTGACTTGACATCTACGAAAGTAACTCTTTACTGATACTTATTATTAACACCCAACACCCGCCTACCCAACTTAAACAATTCGCCCTAGCTGTTACCATGGAAATTTTGATTTCAATTTTTAAAACACGTAAATTTCAGAAACACGTTTTTCCAAAAATAATTTTGCTTGAAGATGGAACAGAGCTTATTTTAACTCAATTTAATTTAAATAATTATATTGAAGTTTTCGGCTCTTGTTTTGAAACATGGGACTTCTCATGTCGCGATTTGGAATCATATTTTTAAATAAATAATATATATATATATATATATATATATATATATATATATATATATATTTTTAATATATATATATATATATATATATTTTCATATTTTTAAATAAATAATAATATATATATATATATATATATATATATATATATATATATATATATATTATTTATTTAAAAATATGATCCCAAACAGTCAACAACAGACACACCCAACCTTTAAAAAATTAATAAGCCCCAACCAGGACACCTGGGTGGGGGGTATAGCATCCCTAATAGGAGATATGATGCAAGCTTTCGAGCTTTTTCCAAAGAACTTCGCCATGCTTGCAAATTCAAACTTGACCCATACGGGCGAGTTATAAATTTGAGTAACAATAAATTTTCACTCAATACATTCAGGGTATTAAATAAAGGACTAGCTTTTTGCCCTAGTCCCCAAGGTTTGATAAAGACACCTTGGCTAAGGACCTGAAATCCTTCTTCAGAAGAATACGGTTAAAAGCCCACTATGGGGAAAATGATCATACACCTTCTATACTTGAGACATTAAAAGAGAAGGATACTACCTACACCCCACAAAACACAGACATTACTATACAGACATTCGAACTAGCTGTAACAAATGACATAAAGAAAACAATAGCACGTAAGCTGCCATGTGACAATATGACTGAAGGAGAACGTATAGCCCTCGATACACTGACACATAGAGATGACCTAATCATAACACAGGCTGACAAAGGGGTGCGACAGTGATCTGGGGAATCGAAAAAATACATTAAAGAGGCCAACAAACAGCTAGCCGACAAAGAAACCTACAAAAGCATACCTACAGATCCCCTTCCGAATACCAAAAAAGAATTAACTAGCTCACTAAAACTTAATGCTTCGCAACAATCTAATCGACAAGGAAACATGCACAACACTTACACCCACAAACATTACACCTGCCCGCTTCTATCTCCTTCCTAAAATACACAAAAGCAACAATCCAGGAAGGCCGGTTATTTCTTCGTTCAACTGCCACACGACAAAAATTTCCAAATACATAGACTATTACATACAACCGCTAGCTAAGGAAGTAAAATCCTACATCAGAGACACAGCAGATCTACTGAACAAAATTACTCACATACAAACAGTACCAGAGAAAGCTATTCTAGTGACTATGGACGTTAGGTCACTATATTCAAACATTAAAAACATCGAAGGGCTGGCTGCCCTTCAGGAAGCACTTACTAAAAGAAGAAAACAGGACCCCCCCACAGAAGTCATCATAAAACTCATGGAGCATGTCCTTACATTGAATACTTTCAACTTCAATGGAGCACACTACCTTCAAATAAGAGGTTGTGCCATGGGCACCATTGCAGCTCCATCATATGCTACAATATTCATGGGAAAATTTGAGGAAACCCATATCTATCCAATCATTGGTAGCGACTGCGTATTCTATGCAAGATATATCGATGATATATTCTTTGTATACACGGGTAGTGATGACAAACTTACCCAATTCCTTGTGACCCTAAACACAGTGCACGACTCAATTAAGTTTGACTATGAAAATCCACAACATCAGTAACATTTTTAGACACCCGCATTTACATAGATGAAAACAGGAAACTACAAACGACACTACACACTAAAATCACCGACACCCACAACTATCTACACTTTAAGTCTTCCCACCCTAAACACCTCAAAGAGAACCTTCCCTATTCACAAGCACTTAGACTCAGAAGGATATGTTCCAACAATGAAGAATTAAATAAACACATTGAAAATCTGGAGCATCAATTCACAACACGTGGCTATAAACAACACCTAATCAGGAACAAATAAATAAAGCAATTTCCACACCTAGAGAAGGCACCCTAATATACAAGATTAAAAATAAATCTAGCCGCATCCCTCTAGTAACCACTTTCAATCCCACTCTGCCTCCACTATCCCAAATAATCAAACGTCGCTGGGAAATACTACATCTCAAACCAGACCTAAAAAACTGCTTAAGGAACCCGGCCTTCTTGCATATCGTAGACCTAAGAACCTAAAAGAAATCATAGGTAGTAACCACATTTCAGGGGACAAGGTAATCCGTAAGGAACTGAGAACAAAAACAACAGGATTTTCCCAACCATGTAACAACAAAAAGAAGTTTATGTTGCAACCATATTAAAAACACGAATTCATTCACTAGCTCAATCACTAAATCTACTTTCAAAATCTACCACGATTCTAACTGTAGAAGTCAAAACATAATTTACCTCCTAGAATGCACACTATGCCAGAAACAATATGTAGGAAAATCTGAATGGCCCTTTAACTACAGAATTAATAATTATCGTAAGCGAATTAAATCGACTCCCTATGAACAGTTATTACCTGTAGAACAACATTTCCGCCTAGAAAAACACGATTTCAAAACCCATGCCAGATTCACTATAATTGAGAGAATAGAAAAGTTCAGAGCAGATAACATTAGAAAGATTTTAGAGTCCCATGAAAATAAGTGGATACAACGTCTAAAAGCACAATACCCAGCCGGGCTAAATCATAAATTTAACAACATATAATAGTAACAATCAACAAATCAAAACCTACCCACATTTCTCACCCACACAAGACAGACATGCTTACGGAGGAATGGAGGCCTCACACTTATACACTCACCCACACGATTATACACACGTATACACACCATACTCACTCACTCCCTAATGAGCCAAATGATAACACACACCTACAGCAATACACACGCTTACACATATCATACTCACTCACTCCCTAGGAACCAAATAACACACACACAAACACTAAACAGAGACACATCCCCTCACCAGGTCCAATAAAACTGTCAAACTGACCAGAGAATTCAGGATAAAATGTATCTATCCAGTTCTTATCTCAAATAACAACTTAAAAGAGACTGTTTGACCAACACAAGGAATGTTAAAAGATTCATGTGAAAAAGATAAAAAATAAAAAAAAATGAAAACTACAGACAAAAGTTCATTTTCTCCAACAAAAGACATTCATTTCTGTAGTTCATTGCCAACAGCAAGCAGATATATTTCTCCTCCCGATGATGGCCATTTCGGTCGAAACTAGTCGAGGAATCTAAATGGAATAATAATAATAAAAAAACGAAAGAATATTAATCTACAACCCAGTGTGTCTAATGATTTTAATTTTTTAATCTTTTATTTTCTTATTGTTCAAAATACATATATATATATACATATATATATATACACATATATATATATATATTTTTATTTCATTATCTATTTTATTAACATAAGTACTTAATACACGATATTACACACACACACGCACACATACGTACATATATATATATATATATATATATATATTTTTGTGTGTGTGTGTGTATGTATTGAATGATTGTACTCTCTTGTCAGTAGAATGTCATCTCTTGTAAGATTGATTGCAAGCAGTTGAACTGTCCATCTTTCGAAGTCAACGTCGAAATGCATCATTGTGTATTTTGAAGTATCTGGTCGAATTACAAGCAGACCTGCATACTAACCCGCCTATCGAACAGGTATGCAGTGGTGGACGTGGCGGTAGACCTGTTTGATTCCCGATTGGCCTACTGGTGGTTTACCACTTTTGCTCTCTCTTGAGACAACCTCTACAAACATTACCCTTCAATGACATCTGGATGTCAGCCGACATCGTGCTTGTTTTCTTGCTTCCGCATTGAAAGCTTCAATACAACGTGACCCACTCAGTTCCGTTTTAAAGCACTACGCCTATCGCAAATGAACCTACACCAAGTTGCCCTAGTCTTGGTCCATTTTTCTCACGTGACCACATCTTTTTCCAGGGCTTTAAGGGAGATTACTTTTACACCAACCTTAAATCGCTTCCTCAGTTTATGCAGCATTCTCTTCCTTCTGAAAGCTAACCAGAATATTCTCGTAGAATACCTTTTTCGAGAGCCTCCCATTAGTCAAATGAAGATGGATCAATAAGTTTGTAGACTGATAGGGTCGTGGCCGAGTGATTAGAAAGTTCGCATTCTGACACTGAGACCCGGGTTCGAATCTCACCATGGTCGATTTGTCAGGAAGGAGACTTCTGGAGGGGTCGATCCCAACGTGCGGCATTTTTTGGAAAGTGCCTGAAAATCATACCACGGGTTGACCCATGCCTTGTGAGTGAAATTGGGTAGACAGAACTCTTGTGGGGGGCGTCGATAGCTATACTAGCACGAAGTCACAAGTCAACGTGACTGAGGGCTTGAGCGTGCTGGCCTTGATCAAATTGTTGATCACGCTAGATAAGACGTTCTTTACCAGAAACTGTAACCAAGGTCTGCTCAGCATAGTTGCAATATATAAACCATAGGTGGGTTGTGTGGGTGTTAGATAAACACAAATGCGCCTGAGTGTCTTCAATAGGGATTGGCTACCCCCCCCCTTTAGTGGACAGTATCGGAATTTCTACAGTCATCTACGACATATTAAATTAGTAAAAATAGAAAAACAGCTGTAAATCTAGCAGAGAACGGGATGAAGCGATGTAAGATTGCGTTCCATTTAGAATACCGGATGTTTTGATTATAAAAGTTAAATAAAAACTGAGAAGAATACATGAAGGAACGTTTATATATATATAAAGGAAAATTATATGAAGATAATAATTTATTATATAAATTAATTTAATATATTAATAATAAATAATAATATTAATTTTAAATGTTAATAAAATGAAATATTAATATATTAATTTAAATAATTGATATAGTCACAGAATCATATTTTGAACAGGGGATAGAGCCGGATAGAAAAAAAAAAGTCTCGCAAAGCAACACCAACCACGGGAATCTCACTGAATAAATCTGTACTTTTTAATTTATTAATTACTCACATACAGGGTTTTTTCACAATTGTTGAAATAAAACAGCGGCGTCTCAGACAGGGCAAGCTCGAGGAGCTTTGTGGACTTTGATGAGGAGGAACAGTCGTTCAAGCAGGATGGTGATCCTCTTCATACCGCTAATGTTACCATGGCATGGCTCCGTCAAAAGTTTGGGGAGCCGCAAAAATGAAATGGAGTAGAAACCTCACTCGTCTGAATTTAACACCCCAGATTTCTTCCTCTGTGCGTTCCTCAAGGCCAGCTACCATAGCAACACTTGCACCATTACTATGTTAAAGGCAGCCATCATTGAGAAGATTCAAGCGATCAACCAGGAGCAATGTGCACGCGTTATCACCAACTTTTCATTCAACCGTGCCTTCAACCGGACGGCGGACATTTGGAGCATATACTCTAGGGCTGCTCTTGACATTTTTGCTTCATGTTTGAGACTAAATGGTTGCAGATCCTAAAATCTTATACTTTCATCTTTCAGTAAATATAATTTCCATTACTCTGTCATTTGTGGTTCTTGATTTGTGCCCGGTCATTTTGTTTCAAAAATCGTGAAACACCCTGTATTTTAAAAAAGGGTTATGAGTTATTTTACAAGTGTGCATATATGTTTCATAGAATTTAGTTGTTAAATATAAATTTATTTTCATTAAATTAATTTTACTTCAAAATAAATCATATACATTTCATATTTATATAATACCACAAAAAAAAAGAAATTTTAGATTTACTATATGGTGAAAAATATTAACTAACATATAAAAATAACTATATATTTTACAATATGAATGAACCCAAAATATTAACTAACATAATTATTTTAACAATTTGTTATTCCAGGATATCGCAGTTATCAAATTTAAATGGGATGTGATTGTTCTTTTTGTTGTGGATTCCGAGATGAATTCGGTCTCCAATGAAGAACAAACGCAATAATTAAATATAAGAAATAAAATGTATTTACACAATCATACAAAGAGTAATACTGTTAGTAAGTCCAGGAACGCGGTTAGTAGCAAATACAGAGAGATATATACAGTCTCGAAGTAGGACTTCCTTAGAGTCTACGTGCTTGTATCTGACTTCTACAAGAGGCTACCTCACACTATCTCCGTTCGTATATTCTCTCTCTCTCTCTATCCGATTACTCTGGGTATTTAACGGCAGCTGTCCAAGTAACACTGGTAGAGTCCACATATGAAAAAGGGGTGGACCCATAACACTTTTTAAGAATGAACATCCAAGTTTGGGACAGAAAAAATGCTAAGAAATTTTGCCATAGTTTTTTAGTTTAAACACATCTAACATTTGTGTTTTTGATACTAAATTTCTGTTTTTTGCTTTTGTTTCAAATAACTGTAACAAAAATTGCACAAAATTAAAGAAATCTTACCACACTTCCTGTTGTTTAGTAGGGCACCCTGTAGATTTCCTAAACTTATCTATTATTAAAATGGTTATGAGGGTCCACTCGAAAAATTAAGAGTAAAAGTGGTCTAGGGGTAAAAAAAAAAAGTTCGAAAACCACTGATATACAGTATGATCACTGGTGGAATTATTGCAACACAAACATTGGCAACATCTCACAGGATATTGTTCGTGTGTTCTAACATTCTTAGTAGTCTTTTTAATAAAATTATCAATTACTCACATATTTTAAAATATTTATTATGAGTTATTTTACTAGTGTACATAAATGTTCCATAGAATTTAGTTGTTAAATACAAGTTTATTTTTAATAAATTAGGTTTGCTTCAAAATAAAGCATATATATTTATTATTTCTATAAATACAATCCCTGAACTTATATATTAGTAAAAAATAAAAAAAAACTTTTTTTTTTTATCATCGAATGGTTATGGTATCCCCCCTCCAAAAAAAAAAAATAAAAAAATAAGAGTAAAAGTGGTCCATGGGTAAAAAGAGGTTGAGAACCACCACTGATCTAAGTAAATAATATTCATATATAAAAGAAGGATTATATATATATATATATATATATATATATATATATATATATATATATATAAATAAATATTATATAAATATTATAATTTATTATATAAATTAATTTAATATATTAATAATAAATAATATAATTTTAAATAATAAAATAAAATAGTAATATATTAATACAAATTAATATAAAATATTTAAAAAGTAAAATATTAATAATAAAATTAATTTAATGTATAGATTGTATAAGGAATATATATATAAAAAAAAGCATATACATTTCCTATTTCTATTTTTTTTCTCCATCGAATGGCTATGGGGGTCCACCAAACAAAAATTCAGAGTAAAAATGGTACATGGGTAAAAAGAGGTTGAGAAGCATTGGTCTATACAGTGTATCTAGTATGTTTAAGGATAAAGTAGACTCAACAAATTCGAAATATTTCCGACTCACAGAGCAGACCCCGTGTTTTTGATTGTATTCACAATGAGGCTCCTTGACTGGAATGACTGTTGGGACTTAACCTTAAAGTACCAGATTCCTTCTGCCATGCTCTGTCTTTGCAAGAGCCAGATCAGAGCAAAAATAGTGCATTGCTGACACATCTGGACTGGAACTACCTAATCCTCACTTTCCAGAATCCCAAAAAGTTTGATGGGTAATGAAGTGTTTTCCACCCTACAACCTTTTTCCCCACAAACGAAATTTTGCTCATCTTTCGATATTCTATCGCTATTTTCATGGCAGATCTTCTGGTTGAACTAAATGTTTTGGGTATACCAGTTCAGGTCTTCACTACTTGAAACTGCCTGGCTATATAAACTGAGTTGACTCATTCTTTTTCCTTTCATATTCCATAAAGAAGGAGGAAGTTCTATTCAAATGACTTCTTCCCCAGAACTGTTACATTGTGGAACAGACACTCGGGATGATGCTTGTCCGATTGCTACAATCTTAATTTCTCAAAGTCTAGGATCAACCATTATGTTTCAAATAACTGTAACAAAAATTGCAAAAATTAAGTAAGTCCTACCATACTTCCTGTTTTTTTTATAGGACACCCTGTACATTTCTTACATATCCTCAAATAATGCACCCTTTAACCCCTCCTTGATTGCACTTACAGTAACCTTATTTAAGAACACGCTGCATAGAGTGGATTTGGGGTGAACAATATTAAAGAAAAAAGAAGATTTCTTAAACTTGCTTATCCTCTCACTTAAATACCGATTAATAAATGTTTTTCGTAACGTGATGGTTAACAAGCTTGATTCACTAAAACATTCCTTTGTATATTCTCCCTATGATTACAGGTTCGCTTAGAAATTATGACAGACTGAATCAAGTTTTATTTATTACTCCAAACTGTTATTATAGCGGATACTTCGTCCTTGAAATAGACGCCCCATTTTTATTTATTAAACAGAGTGTATTATGACTATCGGCCTATGTATTCGAGTAATCTTAATAAAGAAAATGCATTTACAGTATGGATTGAACCTGTGTCTCTTTTGTAGGGAAAACCACAGTTTAATCTAGTGTGCTTGACCGCTCGACCACGAAGGACCTCATAGCAAGGTTCTATTTTACCTTTTTAAGGAAAACACATCGCCATCACCCAGCTTATTTTCTTGTATTCTAAACGTAAAGAAAGCAATTTCTAAAGACTTGATGGAATTATTTTTAATCCGTCATTTTATAGGTTAAAGTAATAAAAATGTTTGGATTAAAAATAAATGCTTTCTTCAGAAATTACATTGAAATAATAATATAAGGAGTAACGATATATTCTATAGTTGTGCAGTATATGATTCGCCCTAGATGATTTCAGAATCAGCTTTACAATCAATCCCGAACCAGATCAAAGAAGACAACTGCCGTTTGCAGATCAGCGCTTCGTCCGATGATAATGGCTGATAAACCCGCTTATGACTCAGCTGAACCTGGGAAATGTATGTATAGGAAAAAATAAACGTATGATGGACAGATATATTCATAACTACCCCAGAGGATTGCGAAGTTGCTTATACCCGCATAAGAAAAGTCTACTTTCGGAGACGGACTCAATGTTACATACCCACTGGCCGACGGGTATTGACGATGTCCGGAGCTGAATAAAATGTAATGTTTCTCATAAGAGATTAAATCTCGTGTTTTTATTAGCAATGTACAACGAGAACGTTAGAAATGTATATTTTATTCGGATTCTTTCCAATTTTGAAAACGCAATATTTGCCAACTTATTGAGTCTCCAGGATTTCAGAAGGATAGGTCACGTGTAATGCGATGTCTGTGAAAACACTGAAATGGAAGAAAAAGATAAAGTTAATACACCGCATTCATGAAATAATGTAAAATCACAGAAGAGAAAAAACTGCTGAACTGCTATGTAATATCAATCGTCGTAAACGGCAGTGAATACATAACAATTTTCACGCAGATGAAGAGGAGACTTGAGGCATCAGGAATTTGATTCTACACATTGATTTTGAGAATATATTTGATTGACAATTTTATTATATACCTAGTAAAATATTATTAGAAGCGGAGAAAAGTGTGCTGAACTGTTACGTCATATCAATCCTCCTATATGACAGTGAATGCTGGACAATTTCTTCACAGATGAAGAGAATACTGGAGGCAACAGAGATGCAGTTCTACAGAAGGATGCTGAGAATATATTCTATTTACCATTTTATTATTTACTTAGAACTATTTTATTAGAAACAGAAAAGAGTGCTGAACTGCTACGTAATACCAACCCTCACACATGTCACTGAATACTGGACAATTTCCTAACAAATATAAACGATACTTGAAGCAACAGAAATATGGTTTTACAGGAGGATGCTGTGAATAGAGAACATTTTAAGGAAAATGACAACAAACAGGACACTTCTACTTAGGATCAGAAACAATGAAGGTCTGAAGTTGCATGCCCATTGGCCGACGGTTATTGACAATGTCCCGAGCTGACTAAAAAGCAATGTTTCATATGAAAGATTAAATCTCGTGTTTTCATTAGTAATGTATAGCGAGAACGTTAGAAATGTATAGTTTATTCGGATTCTTTCCACCAATTTTGAGAACGTAATATTTGCCTACTTATTGAGTCTCCAGAATTTCCGAAAAATTTTGCAAGCAGTGAGAAGCAATTACTCTTTTATTTTTCTCTAATTACTTTATCGTCTCTTGTACTAATAGACACCGTAAGAGAAAGCCAGATTTCAAACAACATGAATAAATAAAAACATAAATGCTAAACCTTTCTTGTAATTAAGCTCACTTGCAGCTGTTCATGGCAAATGATATTCAACTGTTTGATCTCACCTGTGCGTTGCTTGTTAAGGACCTTAATTGTTCATTACGAAGACATCTAGCTTAGAACGTACGTCATTTCCTAATCAAACAATTAAAATAATGCACCAAAATAAAAATAACTGAATATTTTTTTTTTTTGTTTAGATTTCAGCACCTTTTGATTAATTCATTATTTTGGTTATCACTTTTTTTATAAATGTTTATAAAATCAGGACTTGAAACCTATACTGAAAGCAAATTATCTGCATACGGATAGAAAATGAATTTAGTAGCTATACAAAAATAGATAGGGACATGAGACAAGGATGCGTCTTCTCGCCAGATTTATTCAAGATCTACAGCGACGCTATCCTAAGGGAACTGGAGACCCTAACAGGAATTATCTTCGGTTTGTGTAATCTTGGCAATATTTACGTACGCAGATGGTACTGTGTTGATAGCCGACACGGAAAGGAGTTCATGGACACGGTGGTAGAAGAAAGTGTGAAAAAAGGACTATCAACTACAAGAAGATAGAAGAAAAAAAGAAAGAGAAAAAAGGCCAAGATGCGAGTTACGAATTGTAGATATAAACATCAAGCAGATGCAGAAGTTCAAATATCGAGGAATCGTATTAGAGAAGAGAAAGAATCATTCTAGAAGCTAGACAAAGTGTTACAAGGTTGCAAACAGTAAAGTACCTGACAGAAATAGATAACTTTATTACCGGCTACTAGAGAATAATTCCGACTTTTCGTGTTACTTTTTTCATGGCCAACATTGTGACTTTTTTAGGTGACATTTTTTACTGTGACTTTATTACCAACCACCATGTATTAATTGTGAATTTTTTTTCCTCTGACTTTTTCATAACCAAAATTGTGACATTTTATTTAACGTTTTTCCTACCACTTTATTACCGGCAACGGAAATTAATCGAGTCGCAGGGAAAATGTCTAAAAATTACAATAGAATCGTGATGGCACTTTTACTTAGAGACACAAGAAGACAGAATATTCCGATATAGCCGCAAGGAATTATAAAGCCATTTCAAAAAGACGCGATATCCACGTAGGAACCATTTACAGTGTTCGTCTTTTAAGGTGGACTTATTGAAACATGATGAAAAAAGATAGATTCATTACAGATCTGATGGATTTTTTCCCCCTTTCTTTGAGTGATGTAATTACAGTTAAGCATACAAGAAACAGATACGTCACCAGTACCTTTGATATATCAACCTACGTGGATAAACTGTAATTTAAAGATAGTTAGAAGGACGGGTGCACGACCAAAGCCTATTAATTAAATCAACAGGGATTTTTTTTTTTTATTTTCAGGCGCTTGTAGCAAAATGTGTACACATGTACAACATGTCATGAATCCAGTTCTAACATTGTGTATGTAACAGGACCTCTTACTGTGTGTGTGATTGGTTGCGTCGATAAATTAGAAAGAAATACTCAATTAGTTTAATACCTATACTTTGAAAGGTTTGTGTACCTTTTAATTAAACGAATCGCAAAATTTCTTCACCTGCTCGTTTTAAGCAAAAAAGAAGAGAGAATAAATTGAAATAATCTCTCTCACTCTCACTAATATATATATATATATATATATATATATATATATATATATATATATATATATATATATATATATATATATATGTGTGTGTGTGTGTGTTTGTGATATATGTGTGTGTGTGTTTAAGTTTTTATTCTATGCGAACAAGAGGTTTCTTATGGGGATTTAGTATGTGTAGAAATTACCCAAATGATTATTCTTTCCAAAGCACTTTCGATGAATCCATTAGCCACTTCCAAGGATTTTTGTCGTGCTATTGTAAATGGCATGGAAATGCAGCCGTAAATGATGTATAAGTTGCTGAAAGGAAGACATATTTAATTCACAAATCCAGCCGCTATATTATGGTCGTCTTCATAAATGAAAGGGTTGTTATTATTTTTTCATTTAGAAGCATTTTGCAGTTGGAGGTGCGTATAACATTTGTGTTGTCCACAAGTATGTTGCGTATTGTGGTTGGTATATTTCCATGCTAGTATAAATGGGCCCTCATGGAACTCTGGTCAAAGACATGTCAGCTGTCTCAATAAGCTTTTCTAGTATAACTGATACAATAATTTATGAATTTCTTTTCATTGCGAATACAATAAAATATTAACAAATATTAAAGGTACTTTTTGATGAAATATGCATTTCAGAGTGATTATTGTCTCATATATATATATATATATATATATATATATATATATATATATATATATAATGTTTTAAGCAGCAATTCCTCTTTTATACGTGTTTAATTAAAGGCGACAGACAAGGTACAGCGATTAAAATTTCATTTAATTTTTCTTGTGTTTGAACAAGTGATTTCTTTTCTGGACACAGAATGCGTAGAAACTGTCCAAATGTTCTGTAATTCCGAGCGCTTTCAGCTATACTTTTAGCCATTATCAAGAATGATTTTATTTTTACATTTTAACTGGATGTATGGGTTGTGTGTATCTATCTAGAGTTATAAGGACGTTTTATTTTCCAAACACACTCAGCATATTGTGGCCGTGTTCGTAGTTAATATTACTGGTGCTAAGTTTTTCTTTGCTTATTAAAGCTTCCATTATTTTTAATCTTTTTTACATGTGGATGAGGCTATTATGTTTGTATTTTCTACTAGTATGTTTCAGATGGAGTCTGGTAGGATTGTGTATGTGTTTAAATGAATTCTAAAGGACCTGTGGTCGGATAGATGTCATGTAAGTCGTTTGGATAAGCATGTAGTAGTGTTACCGATGTAATTACGTGGGTCATTCAATAAATAAGGTGAATTCTTCGGTATAAGGACTTCTAATACAGATAGAAGCTTACTTTTTTTATTTTTCAACGTAGTCTTCCTGCACTGTCACACACTTTTCCCGTCTGTGCACAAGCTTCCGTATTCCCTCAGCGTAAAAATCTTTGGACTGATGTCTAGGCCAGTCGCTCACAACACTTTTGACTTCATCGTCACTTTTAAACTTCGTGCCTCTCGTGAACGCTTTCAAGGGACCAAACAAGTGAAAGTCTGAAGCGGCAAAGTCTGGGCTGTAAGGGGGATGAGGGAGCAGTTCCCAGCCAAGCTCGTTGATGGTCTGCACCGTTTGGGCTGCTGTGTGAGGCCTTGCGTTGTCATGATGCAAGATGACTCCTTCTGACTGATGACCCCTGCGTTTGTTCTTTATGTCTTTCTTGACCTGCCTCAGCAGTTCACAGTAGTTCTTCTGTCAGACTGAATGAGGTCAATGACTGATTCGATAACCTCAGGAAACCTCACTTCCGTAGGCCTGGGAGGCCTACGGAAGTGAGGTCAACACTGCTCCGTCCTTCTTTAAACAATTTAGCCCACTTGTAGACATTTTTTTTGGCTGAAACATGTGGCACCATACACAGTTGACATTCTTCTATGAATTTCAACTGGTTTACACCCTTCAGCAACCAAAAACTTGATAACTGGCCGCTGTTCAATCCTGGAGCATGCTTCTTGGTCGGCCATCTTTGTAAATCGCCAAAACTCTCAAAGTTTTTTTTAATCTGCAAAAGAAATTAAATCCATGTGAAAAAGACGTAAAACAAAAAAAAAGTAAGCTTCTATCTATATTAGAAGTCCTTATACCGAAAAATTCACCTTATTTATTGAATGACCCTCGTATTTATATGTTTGAACAAAGGTTCTTAAGGGGAATTTGAACTCGTGAATAATGTTCGTTCTGTGTAGTTTTGATTTTGCTGTTTTGATTTTTTTTTTTTACTTTTGAGGATAAATTTAACTGTTATAATTTTTTTCTAACAGATAATTAATTTAATTTTTTGTCCGAGACAATTGGGGTAGTGTATTATTTATGATATTTCTAAGTTGAAACAAAATCATCCTTGATTGTGGCTAACACTATAGCCGAAAGCGTTCGGAATTGCAAAACATTTGAACAATTTCTACACACTCTGTGTCCAGAAAAGAAAACACTTTTTCGAACACAAGAAAAATTGTTCTTTGTTTAATTTAACGCATTAATTTCCTCGGAGATTTTGAAGAAATTTTCCGTGGAGCACCTTTTCTTCTTTGGTTTTCAACAGTTTTGATTTTTTTTATACCATGCAATGAATGAACTAATAGCAGTAAATGGGATATTCAGATAGTCTGAGATTTTCCAGTAACTTTCACCTTCTTTCCAAAGCTTAACAATCAGTTCTTTTAGCAAATTTGTCAATTCTTTACCTTTTTCCATGATGATAACCTTCCTTTTTTAGGCTAAAAATAACTACTGATAACATTATAGGAACATTCTAGAATATTTCACTTGAATAATCTAGAGTATTAAAGCAATTTAAAAGTTTCAAAATCTGAAATTTGCATTGTACGATTACTTTTTTCATCCATTAAAATGGATAAATAGGATTTATTTTTATTAAATCAAAATATTTGGTTTTCTATGCATATTTAGTTATTATGCATCTGTGTACACTTAATTATATGAAAAGTATATTTATTCGATACAATTTCATATATGTACGAATATTTCTTTCTCCTAATGTGTGTATATATATATATATATATATATATATATATATATATATATATATATATATTATAACGTTATTTTAATGGATACAGATTTGAGTAGAAAGTCTAGTTTTTAAACAGTGTTTATTTCGTTTGTCGGCCGGCGCATTCGAACCTGCGTCCCACTCTTTATGCTGACTACATAAATAAAACAAATATTACTCTGAAGAAGTCATCCCGAGTGATGAAACGCGTAACTCTATTATTTTTTTCAATTTATTCATACAATTGTCCATTAATAGGCATATGTTTCTCTCAATTGTTTCGCTAATGTAGTGTGTTCAGTGTTCACTAATTTTTGAGGTCTTGGTTCGAAATAATCTAAGTTGTTTTTATTTATAAATACATATTCAAATAAGCCATTGTTATCACAGTCCACCGGTTGTAACTCGCATAAGTTGGAAGTTTAGAGATCAGATAAGAAGTGCCTATAAAAATAGCTTTTTAGTTATTGTACTACTGCAAGAGCACCAAAAATAGACAAACTCTTTATGAGTGATTCACATATTCACCTAAGTGGGAATATGTGTATGTTTATACACATCGATATCTATCTATCTATCTATCTATCTATCTATCTATCTGTCTAATTCTGTTCACATTAGTCTATTTCTTTCTAATTCTGTTTACATCCATCTATCTATTTAACTATCTTATATAAAATTTTCAAACATATATTGTTAAATATAACAAACAACGAATGTCTATTATGTTTGATCATGAGCCGTTCTAAGCTTCGTATAGTGGCTTTAGTTTCGGGAGAAAATAAAGACAAAAATTGTCCAACATTTGGTTATTTTTTATTATGTTGTTCATCGATCTAAGGTTTCGTGGTTGTATGGATATTACGAGAGAGATGATAACCATCAAAGATGATATCCTGTTAATATAGAAGTTTTCTCTGCAACGATAACGTTGTCTGTTATGTTTAACAATTTGAATAATGATTTGCTGCCCCCCACACACTAAATATAAAATAGTGAACAGTGAGTACGCTATAAATATTGACGCATGACAACGGTCAGTTTTGAATTTCTATCCGATAATTGCTATGTGCTTAAAACTCAGTTACAACAAACGGTGAGGAGCAAATGTCTATCTATCTATCTATCTATCTATCTATCTATCTATCTATCTATCTATCTATCTATCTATCTCAATCTGTTCATATCTATCTATAGTATTTCTTTATCTATCTATCTATCTCAATCTGTTCATATCTATCTATCTATCTATCTGTCTATCTATCTATCTCAATCTGTTCATATCTACAGTATTTCTTTATCTATCTCAATCTGTTCATATCTATCTATCTATCTATCTATCTATCTATCTATCTGATGTGGGGCCAAAGTTGGGACCACAGAAGGAAAACACGGAACACGGATTAGATGTAAGAAAGATATATTAACAACAGGTTACAGAGATAGTGTAAGCGGAGCTTACTATATGTTAGTGTCCAATATTGGTAGTCGTACGCGGCTCTCACTGTCTCTCTATCTCTCTGTATGTCACTCTCTAGAGTGCTATGTCGCCTACTTAATATAGGCCTGGAAAAGTCTATTGTGTAGGTAGTTTCCGGTCTCACAATACTATCTCAATCTGTTGATTATCTATCTATCTATCTATCTATCTATCTATCTATCTATCAACAGTATTTCTTTATCTATCTATCTATCTATCTATCTATCTATCTATCTATCTATCTCAATCTGTCCATATCTATCTATCTATCTATCTATCTATCTATCTATCTATCTATCTATCTCCAGTATTTCTTTATCTATCTATCTATCCCAATCTGCTCATATCTATCTATATATCTATCTATATCAATCTGTTCATATCTATCTATCTATCTATCTATCTATCTATCTATCTATCTATCTAACTGAATCTGTTCATATCTATCTATCTATCTATCTATCTATCTATCTATCTATCTATCTATCTCAATCTGTTCATATCTATCTATCTATCTATCTATCTATGCCAATCTGTTCATATCTATTTTCACATATTAAAATTTTCACATATAACTAAAAAACGTATCTGTAATAGGACAATAAGAAACATTAAAAACGAAGAGAAAAAGAAAAATTTGTTGACGTGTTTCGTCCTCTGTTGAATTTAACCAAGGCAAATATAAGAGTTTATATTTTGCCACAAGTATTTATAAACAAGATAGTAACGTCTCGAAGACATAAGGGCTGTGTAAAAATTACGAACAGAAACATTAATAATGAGCGGGAAGAGGAAAGAGTAATCAGGAGGACAGTAGGTCGCGATTCACACACACGCACGCACACACACATATTTATATGCTGCTTCACTGATTACTCTGAAATATTTACCATGGAATTAAGAACATGGAGACAAAGAAACTGTAGGAAAATAAATATTAGTTTTTAAGATGCTTTTTTTTTCATCAATAAAATTCAGTGAATTTTGACTTGCCTAAACAGATATAACTCTGCCTACCAATCTGTCTCTATATATCTCTTTCTTACCCCCTCCCCCATTAATATGTCATTCGCAGACATTATTGTTTCGCTGTATCATAGGTCCTCAGTACGACTAGACATCCGAATGTCTCAAGCCCGGATCGAAACCCAACCGATTTGGTGTCAGTCAGAGTTTCTACAGCTGAGTTATATGATAATAAGATGACGGAAGCGTTAATAATCCATTTCGATTATAATTTATTTCGTGAACACCGAGGTGTTCAACTCTTCAGACCGAAATCTCCTCTGTAAATAGAAAAAATACATCGGACGGTCACATGGAAAGATTAACAGTCAAACAACGTGTTAAAGTTATCGAAGCCTATTACGAAAATGGACGTTCAAAGAGAATTTGAATGAGAAGTTCCCAGGTCGCATAATCTCTTCAAACAGCGAAGTCAATTGGCCACCACGATCGTGCGACATGACGCCTTTAGATTTCTTACTTTAGGGTCATCTCAAAAGAAAGGTCTATGCCAACAAGCCAACAACAATTCAACAACTGAAGGATGAGATAATAAGGCATATTGGTGAGATCGAGGAGCAACTATGCAGAGACGTCATCGAAAATTTTGACCATCGGGCGGACATTTGGGCGATATAATTGCTATGACTTAAATAACATGATCCAATAGAGAAATTAATAAATTTTCACCAATAACACTGATTTATTTACTGCTGACTTTTATCCGTCTTAATGAAATACCATATATATATATATATATATATATATATATATATATATATATATATATATATAATATTTATATATTATATAGATATATATATTATATATATATAATGTTTCTATATATATATATATATATATATATATATATATATATTTATATTAAATTATTTGCTCTGGATTTACACTGAGCTCTCTGGATTTTATCCTCCTTAGGTTTACCTATACGGATTACCTAGTTTTTTTCATAAAGTACATATATATATATATATATATATATATATATATATATATATATATATATATATATATGTGTGTGTGTGTGTGTGTGTGTGTGTGTGTGTGTGTGTGTAAATAGTGTGGGCATAAACATTAAAATTGTAGATTTCTAGTAATTGACACTTTAGCATTGGATGCTTCGCATTGCGTTTTCATGCGATGAAACTTTGGCCCAAAGGGATTCATTTCTATGCCTCATTATTCCGATATTTATCACTTTCCTGAGGGAAATATGATCAAATTTCAAATAGAAACTACTTGTCCATTTAAAATTCTACAATTCTACATTTACTAGAAAATATATTATATGAAGAGAATGTTGTGAAGACCAGAATATAAGGTAATGAAAAAGTGAATATGACAGACGAGAGAAACTTGACAGTCAAATTGTTTTTCAGTTCTTGGAACAGTTTTACCTCTCATCATACTGGCATATATATATATATATATATATATATATATATATATATATATATATATATATATATAGCAGGATAAAGCTTGATATATATATATTTTAAAATTTGTGCAAATTCTCTTTTAGGCATGTCTGATTGAATAAATTACAGACATTATGTCTGCTAACTTTTAACAAAATCCGTTCATACTCACGAATAACATTCCATGTCTTGATGTTAAAGGATGAGATATGTGTACTATTTATATGTTTAATTTTATTTTATTTTCATTTTCCAAGTACTTTTGATCTTCTTCCAAGATCATCTTCAGGGGTGCAAGTAGTACAAAACTATGTTGTTCATTAGTTCAAGTATTTATACAAAGTTGTGTGCTATCTATTATCGTATTTTTTTTCATTATTCTTTTAAATGCAAAAAAGGGTGGCAATGTGCAGAGCTTTCATTACAACGTGAAAAAAAAACATTATCCATTATGGATTTCTTTTCATGTTATAATGTCATGGTTATGCTCGCATTAAATTGTGAAAAAAATGTTCCTTTACAGGCATTTCAGAACATTGCTGCAGTATTCAGAATTGATTCTGTTCAGTTCTAATTCGGCTTTAATTTTTTAATATGAATTGCTTCTAGTATCTGTAGTCTGAATTTGTTGTTTTCTTGGTGTAGGATAGTTGTGTTGACGATTAGTAATTTTTTTATATTGTGAATGTAGACAGAAATGTTGTTTTAGATGTCTCGGAATACATAAGTATGAATGTAAACAAAATAACGGGATATTAGCAAATGTATATGCGTGCGGATTAGCACATAATATAAGCAAATATATATATATATATATATATATATATATATATATATATATATATATTCTCGTCTCGTATACACTAGTTAGTCGTTGCTTTGAAATTTTTAATGCAACAAAAACAGACATTATTGTTTCGTGTATTGTTTGATATATTGAAAAGTAATTGTCATCTTTGATAATGGCTTATGTAAGCCGAATGCTTAGATTGGATTTAAACATGTATCAATATGGTGATTTCCTTTCGTCCTTCAATGATTATGTTATTAAGCTTATCAGACAATATGAAAGGAACTTACTTAAAAGAAATAGCCAAAATGTGTCTATATTATTTAATGAAATATCTACTGTTTCCTACAGTTTCTTTGTCTCCATGTTCTTAATACCATGGTAAATATTTCAGAGTAATCAGTGAAGCAGCATATAAATATGTGTGTGTGTGCGTGTGTGTGAATCGCGACCTACTGTCCTCCTGATTACTCTTTCCTCTTCCCGTTCATTATTAATGTTTCTGTTCGTAATTTTTACACAGCCCTTATGTCTTCGAGATGTTACTATCTTGTCAATATACATATACATACATACATACATACATATATATATATATATATATATATATATATATATATATATATATATATATAAGTGTATGTGCGTATAAGATATTAATTGCGATAAAATTAATAGATCTTTTAGCCAACATTACTTCTTAGTGTTCCAAACCGTTATATTATAGATGACCCAATTTGTGTAGAAACATTCTTTTTTTATTCTTTTTTAAATTTTTTTTTTATTATTTTCTTTTTTCCTTTTTTTTTTTTAAATCGGTGTTAATTTTGTCTGCGTATTCGAGAGACTTATCCAATGAAATGTTCTCTCCGGTCGAGTGGTCTAAAGCGCGTTGGAGTGACGGTGCTTTCTCCTGCAAAAGTGGGGTGCATTTTCTTTCTGAAGTCTGTAGAATGCGCAGGCCATTAGACGCAATTCACATTGTTCAAAAAACAGTCAAAATAAACGTAAAACCATTGCGTACACTGAGGGAAGACAGTCCGTTTCATTTTTCAACGCAGTGTTCAGTGACCACATATATTTACATAGCTCTCTCTCTGTCTGTCTGTCTGTCTGTCTGTCACACACACACACACAAACATACACACACATATGCCATTTTTACTTATGGTCAATTTCATCATGATTCTTCTGTTAAACTTCGAATGTAACTATACATTATTATTACCCAGAGTCTAATAGTGTTATAAACATCTCGAAGAATTCCACTATGATATCTTTAATCAGAACCGTTCAAAGCTTAATATAACAAATAGAGAATTTTGCATTTACACGAGTTAGACAATTTTGCTGTTACACTCGCTATATATAAGACGAAGAACAAATACGAAAAGTATATCCAATCTAACATTTTTCACTTTTATTAAAGCTTCGTCAGACAGAACTTGAGCATTTTTAATTTTGAGAACTCTTACAAAACAGTCACACATACACAATTACGAATACACATTACCATCCGATGCCCACTTAGACATACAATAATCTTTAAAAATTTGCATACATAAAGAATTATCTACGCTTGGAATGCACGTGATGTGTGACTGATCAATGATATTTGACCAAAATGAAATTGAAAATACTAAAGTTCTGTCTTTTTGCCTTTTTTTTCTGAATCTCTAACGATAATAAAAATGAAAGCATGTGAGATTGATATACGTTTCCTATTTGTTATCTATTTTATCATCCTGTCGATTTCCAACGATTATTTGTTTTTATCTCATATATATATATATATATATATATATATATATATATAGATAGATAGATAGATAGATGAAAGTCAATAGTGATTCATTATTAAACTCCATTGCCTGAAATAACCTTACCGGTGGAATCAAGAGTAGCATGAATGGTGAGTATTCCTTGACTTTGATATTTCTTAGCTCTACGCTTTAGGATTTTCTTCTTTTTTTTTACATTGCGTTGTGAGCACTCTTTTATATAACCGTTTTCTAGACAAATATAAATTTGACCGGACTTTCTTTTGAATATATATATATATATATATATATATAGTAATTATTTGTGCAACATTTATTGGAAAGTGGGCAATTTCAGTGATAGAGCTAACATATTTAGTTGTATGGATATGAGTTTGTGACTGAAGTGTTTTACGCTTATATATATATATATATATATATATATATATATATATATATGTATACATCTATGTATGCATGTAGCTCTGTGTGTGTGTGTGTGTGCCCATCTTTCTCTGCTTCAATGTATCTGCCAGTTGCTTCTACTCTGTCCCTTTCCTCTCTCTCTCTCTTTCTGTTTCAAACTTTCTACCAACTTCTTCCACTCTCTCCCTACATTTCTTTCTCTCTCTGTTTCAAAATGTCTACCAGTTTCTACACTCTCTCTCCTTTTTTCTTTTTTCTCTCGCTTCCTCCCTCTCTCTTTCTGTCTCTTTTTCTCTGTTTCAAAGTATCTATCAATTTCTTACACTCCCTCTCGCCCACCCTCTCTCTCAAACTTTTTTCTATTTCTCTGTTTTAATGTCTCTACCATTTGTTCCACACACACACACACACACACACACACACACACACACACACACACACACACTCTCTCTCTCTGTTTCAATGTATGTGTCCCTCTCTCTCTTTCTCAGTTTCAAAATATCTACCAATTTCTTCCAGATCTGAAGCTCTGGAACCTGATCTCATTTTATTGCACCTACAAAATTTTTCTTTCTCACTTTCTCTCACTCCACTTCCTCTCTCTCTCTCTCTCTTTCTCTTGAAAGTATCTCCCTACTTCTTCCACTCTCCCTCTCTCGTTTTCCCTGTTTCAAAGTATCTACCAGTTTCTTCCCCACCTTCTCCCTCCCTCCTTTCTCACTCTTCCTCCTTCTGACTCTTTCTCTGTTTCAAAATATCTACCAATTTCTTTCACTCTCCCTCCCTCCCTCCCTCTGTCTGTCTCTTTTTCTGTGTTTCAAAGTACCTATCATTTTCTTCCATGCCCTCTCCCTCTCTCACACACTATCTCTATTTCCCTTTTTCATTGTATCTACCATTTTTTCCATACATTCTCTTTCTCTGTTTCACTGTATCTACCAGCTTCTTCCACACACTCTCGTACTGTCTCTCTTTCTCTCTCTCTCTCTCTCTCTCTCTCTCACACACACACACACATGCACATACACTCTCTGTTTCAAAATATCTACCAATTTTTATCCAGTTCTGAAGCTCTTGGTTCTGATCTCATTTCATTGCGCTTAAAAAAATTCTCCTTTCTCTCCCTCCCCTTCCTCTCTCTCTCTCTTTCTCCTCTTCAAAGTATCTTCCAATACTCTCCCTCTCTCTTTGTCTCTATTTCAAAGTATCTACCAATTTGTTCCCTTCTCTCTCCTCCCTCCTCTCACACCTTCCCTCTTTCTCTTTCTCTGTTTCAAAGTATCTACCAATTTCTTTCATTCCCTCAGCCTCCCTCCCTCTCTTCCTCCATCTCTCCCTCTCTCTCTCTCTCTCACTCTCTCTATTTCTCATTTTCAAAGCATCTACCAATTTCTTTCACTCTCTCAGCCTCCCTCCTTCTCTCTATTTCTTTTTCTCTTTCAAAGTATCTATCAATTTCTTCCACTCCCTCTCTCCCTCCCTCTCTTTCTCCCTCCCTCTCTCTCACACTCTCTATTTCTCATTTTCAAAGTATCTACCAATTTCTTTCACTCTCTCAGCCTCCCTCCCTCTCTCTATTTCTTTTTCTCTTTTTTCTCTTGCCTATTTCTCTGTTTCAATGTATCTACCAGCTTCTTTACATACTCACGCGCTCTCTTACACTTTCTCTCTTTCTCTTTGTCTCCCCCCTCTCTCTCTCTGTTTCAAAATATCTACCAAATTCTTCCAGATATGAAGCTCTGGGATGGGACCTGACCACATTTCATTGCCCTTACAAAATTCTCCTTTTTCTCCTTCTCTCATTCTCCTTTCTTTCTCTCTCTTTCTCACTCTCTCTCCTCTTCAACGTATCTTCCAACTTCTTCCACTCTATCCCTCTCCCTTTTTCTCTTTTTCAAATATCTACCAATTTCTTCTCCTTCTCTCTCCCTCCCTCCTTTCTCTTTGTCTTTCTCTCTCACTAATACCTCAGAGATCCTGTTGTGATATTCAATTCTGTTATCTATCCTCATACAGTGTAACCCGGATATAAGAGACCCGGATATAAGAGAAACCCGGATATAAGAGAGATTTTTATCTGGTCCCAAATTAGAGCCTGTGTTAATGTATATAAAATAGACCAAACCCGGATATAAGAGAAACCCGGATATAAGAGACTTCTTCTCCGGTCCCGACAACTCCCTTATATCCGGGTTACTCTGTATCTCGCTTTTTCCTTGTTCGCTTCAGCTATCACTTTTAGATTTCTTACATATTTTTTTACTCTATCTTCGTCCGATTCTCCTCTCTCTCTCTCTCTCTCTCTCTCTCTGTTATTTAACGTCTCTTCTTCATTGTGCGACTCCCTCTCTTTGATCGTTGTAGTCTGTCTCTTTCTTTCACTTTATCCTCTCTTTGATTTATCTTCTTTTCCCTCTCCCCTTGCTCTTATCTGTTTCTCCTCTCTTATTCTGTTTTCTTTCTTTTCCTCCTATATTTTTTGACCCCTCCGTTTATTACTTCTAAACACACCATTGAAAGAAGCTCAGCCATTCAATCGATACTCGGTAGAATTGACAATGCGAACTGAATATTAAATCCCAGTCGTTCATCGTCATTCTCCTTTCTACCCTCTTACTCTCCCTCTCCATTCTTTCTCACGCGATTCAGCTCTTTACTCTCCCTTTCAATGTTGCAATATTTGACCAAATCACACTCTAACATCAGGCGTCACTTAGCCATGGCTTTTTATCTGTGCCGAATATTGATTAAGATATTTTTCTCTCTCTTTCTCTCTCTTTTTCTATCATTCTTGTCTTAAAAGCGTCTCCGATGCAAATATACTTCAAAGGACTAAGCGCAACGCAGCTAAAAAGAGCACATATGAAAGGAATGGTTTTTCAAATGAAACATTAATAATAATAATAATAATAATAATAATAATAGTAAGGTAATGATATTAATAATAATAATAATAATAATAATAATAATAATAACAACCCCTGAACAAGTAGAAGATATGAAATGCCACTAATAATATATGAAAGTAAGTACCGAATATTTTAATTGCTATTAATAAGGACAGAAGCAGATTAGGAATATTACTATTATAGCGACTTCTAAAATTAAAAAAACACTGAGAAATCTGTTGTTACTACTACTACTACTACTAGTTACAACACTAACAAGATAAACCAACTGAGAATTTTAAGAATAATACTGCTACTAATACTATGCTTATTAATAATAATAACAGAAAAAAAGTTTAGGAATATAGTTGCTTCTACTGCTGTTAATACTATTTAGATAAAATAATTATTTATATTGTCCTACTGGATGAAAACGATGGTTCGTGAATTTGGTGACATAGTAATTGTGAGTTCAGTCCCTGAGCCGTGCAGTGCGTATTTGTACACAGTGGAAACGGGGCGAGCAATCACTGAATCAAGCTCTATGTGCTAATCCTGCAGAAATCGGCATTATTAAGAACTGCCAATATCCTGCAGAATGTTCTCACTGACTCAGATCAAAGCGAATTGATATAGAATGGCGATAAAGTTAGTTCTTAATTATAATGAAATACTGTCCGAAGCAATAATAATAATAATAATGATAAGTGGAAATCTCAAAAATGTGGCACATGAGGACATCAGTAATTCCAGTAGTAGTTAGCTTCCTCGGATTGATTGGACAAGGATCCGATAGGCACATTGAAGTGATTTCTGGTAGCCCATGCCTTAAAGAAACAGAAAAATACTGTGCTCACAAGTACAGCTCACACATTACGAAGACCTTTATCTATGAAAAATTGCTCAGTGGAGAATGCCATGATGCCATTTCTTACCTTAGGTCTCTAGTCGGGACTCTGAAAGAAATGAGTATACACCAGAAATCAAAGGAAATAAAATAAAAATACCATGTATCTTACCAAGCCATTATTAGACTGGATGTCATGGTAGATATAGGTGTGCCCCAAACTAACTTTTTTGAATTGCTGTTCTCACACCCAATAATAATATTAAATAATTTCTTTTTGACATGGCCGTTTCTATAGATTGTAATGTATCTTTGAAGATCTTCAAAAAACTATCAAAATACAAGGAACTTGAAATGGGAATCTCAAAATTGTGGCACATGAGGACATCGATAATTCTAGTTGTAGTTAGAGGCCTCGGATTGATCGGAAAATACTCATTGAATGGTTTTCGGGTTGCCCATGCCTTAAAGAAATACAAACAATTTTGCTCACAAGTACAGCTCACACATTACGAAGAGCTTTATCTATGTAAAATATGTGTGGTCGTAGGGATTTTTTTATGTGGTATGTACAACAAAAAATGATCAGTGAAAAACTTATGTTAGATATGGGACCCGGAAGGAAATGTGTATATAACAGAAATCAAAGGTACTAAGAATAATAGTTAATATGAAAATATGAAAAAAATCTTTTTTCTTTTATGTGCCGTGTTACTACCGGACTTAGTTGATCATGACACTTCACAACTTCCTATGTTTTATTCCTCCAAATAACGTTTGATTCTTCACCATCATCTGAAATTAGAATGAAAGCAGTGAAGGTACCTTCTCTGAATCCATAAAAATACAGGAGGTGGAATTTGTAAATGCTAAACACGTCACATACCTCAGCGTATGGATCAGCTATAACTTAAGTATAGTAGAAAAAGAAATTGAATATAGAATAGGCTGCTCCAGAGATAGTTTCACTCAACACCGTAACTTGCTACAGAACCAAAACATCAAACTGAAAACTCATTAATGTTCTTAAATAGACTCGTCAGATCTAAACTTTCATATGGATGGCATACCTGTCACCAACCTCGTTCAGAAATATTAAATTATCCACTGTATATAACCAGTTCCTAAAATCAATCGTGAAAAAAACCTTGAACATGTCAAGCCTGGGGGTCTTCCCAGGGTTCATCCTTCTTCGAACATTGTGATCGGGCACTACGAAATAACAAACAACGTACTGCACCAAATAACGGCAACCACATTACTTGCGGACTACCAACAGCCGCAACAACTAAAATGGATGGCGCAGGTGACTCGAAGAGAAAATAATGACATAGTCAAGATGTTAACATTCCACACTACTTCAAATAACAGCTTAGGAAGGGCGCCCCCATCAATATTGGAAAGAGCAATAAAAGCTATTGAACTTGAGAAAGCTTTTTTTCCTAAAAAAAAGTGTTTTAAGAGAAAGATTTTATCAATTTCAACCGAAAACAGTATTGGTTTCTCGGGCAATGAATACCAAATGTTTCCTTGTAGGAATATTACCAATTCTATTTACACAATCTTTGCAGTGTCCCTTTGCTAATTTTGTCTTTTCTATGCCCTGTGCGTAAAAAAATTCTCCAGACCCTTCTTCTTCAAATATTTCTACAAAATCCAATTCTCTTTTCAGGATTGAGACGTTTTAGTTTCTATTCCTTTAAAGTCCTCTTGTTGTTTTTTACACAGCATTCTCTTTTTTGTGATGTCAACGAACACTCATTGCCACTTTTGTAATTCCAACGAATACTCGTTGTAGTAGAGACTTTGAAATCGCAGATACAACTATAGTACGCCGTTAAACAATATTGTTGTCAGACGCCTTCGAATAGCACTCGTACTAATAGTACTTGCTCTATAATACTCGCTCGAAAAGTAATCAGTATAGTGATCCGAATAGAGAAATAGTATAGTGAATAGAGTAGAGAATAGCGGTCCGTATAGTAATACAGGATAGGATAGAAATATTGATCCGTATAGTCATAGAGGATAAACTAGAAATGCGATCAATTAGACGCTAAGCTACTTCCTACATATATGCATTTCCTCTATGGTGACGTGGTGTATTTAATTCAATAATGGAATCGCTTGTGTTTGCTCACTGGCGAACTATGTTCAAATTCAAGTGACGGCAACGGTACTTTGTTCCTATATAACATTCATCTTCCTCTTTTCGGGTTACATCTCTGTCGCTTCAAGTCTCCTCTTCATCTGTGAAGAAAATATCCAGTATTCATTGCCATACAAAAGGATAGATATCACATAGCAGTTCAGAAATCCTTTCTTTGTTTCTGACAAACTATTATTCTGCATTAATCCTTTTCTTACATGTTTATGCAACTACCTAGAGCAATGATTCCCACCGGTGAGGGGCATGGTAATATTTCGGTGGTGCATGCATACGATGTGCACCCTTCGGCTTACGTGACCTCAAATTTCATTTTGCATTAATACTTCATAATTAAAATGATCAAAGTATATTACAGAATATGCTTTCATTTAAATATTTTATATGTTTGCCTTTTAGTTTTCTATTATATGTTTTGATACAATATACATTTAACTGGGTTTTTTTTTTGTTTTTTTTTTTAATTTTTCTCTTTCATCCATTGTCTTTGGAGGCTTGTTTAGATACCAAGTTAATAGTGCGCCTTTAAAAAATATTGTTGTCAGACGCCTTCAAATAGCACTCGTACTAATAGTACTTGCTCTATAATACTCGCTCGAAAAGTAATCAGTATAGTGATCCGAATAGAGAAATAGTATAGTGAATAGAGTAGAGAATAGCGGTCCGTATAGTAATACAGGATAGGATAGAAATATTGATCCGTATAGTCATAGAGGATAAACTAGAAATGCGATCAATTAGACGCTAAGCTACTTCCTACATATATGCATTTCCTCTATGGTGACGTGGTGTACTTAATTCAATAATGGAATCGCCTGTGTTTGCTCACTGGCGAACTATGTTCAAATTCAAGTGACGGAAGCGACACTTTATTCCTATATAATATTCATCATCCTTTTCCTTCACGTGAATTGCAGTAAAATTTTGAATATGTAAGACTTAACTATGACAAGGGGCACTAGAATTTTAGAAATATTTAATTGGGGCATGGACTAAAATCGTTTGGAAATCACTGACCTAGACGTAAATTGGAAATGTAAAGTATTATTTTAAATATGTGTTTTAGACATATAATTTAGCATTATTTACATTATTGGATCTAACCAACGCCTTTATCCTGGAGGACACATGGCACAGTGGATAAAGGCGTTTGTTAGATCCAGTGACAGGACCCAAAGGGTGTGAGTTCAATACCCGGTTAATGCAGTGGAGAACTTTCAGAAGGAAATTAACAGGAGATAACTGATAACTGACATCCATTAAACTTGGCACGTGGAACTAGAACAGTCTACCCCGGTGATCGAAATAAAGGGTTCAGTTCGACATTACAACCACCTGAAGAAGGTCGGAGCGTACAACGGCCGAAACATTGTGATAAATATGGTGACAAAGATGAGGACAATAGTCCGAATAATGTAAATAATGTACATAATAACTCATCTCAGAAATATAGACATACGATTTAGCCAATTTTAGTTTCTTTTGATTTTTGAAACCTAAACTAATCGGCTAGACCCAGAACATTTAAAAAAAAAAAAAATAATAAATTTAAAATTTCACCGTCCTTTCTACTTTGTACGAATTTACAAAGTATTAGGTTGGTGCAAAAATAATGACGTAATAATGTCGTTTTTGACGTATTTTTTAAGGTCAAAAAACGACATTATTACGTCATTATTTTTGCACCAACCTAATAGAAGGGATGAACACAAATATCACTTTAGTCTGATTAAGTTCTAAAGAACGAAACGTACTCGGAAATAATTTAAAATGCTCGTATAAGGCGAGGTAACACACGGTAAAACGTGTAAATGTCCATTCGTTCAAATAGGTGTAAATGTACATTAATGCCCATGAGACTTTCTTTTTAAAAGCTTATTTACATCTCTTCGTAACCGCAGTCGAAATTGTATGGTGTTTTCAAACACACATAAATATCTATGTGAGTCAATTAAGAGAATGTACGGCTCCTTAATAATTCAAGAATGTGTACAAATATACAATAAAACATGTATAATTGTACTGTAAGAGTAGGCATACATTAAAATCAGTAAGGGAATATGTATTTATTCAAATTTTGCAGGTTTGTTTTATGTTATATATGAATAGTAGGGATAGTACTCGGCGTTGCGCGGGTCAAGTTCCTTTAATTTGCTCTGCTGTGTTATAAAGTCACTTTTCTTGTGGGGCTTACGGCCACATCACGTTGAAACACCTTTTCCCGTACGATCACCGATGTTAAGCAACATCGGGGCTGGTCAGCACCCAGATGGGTGACCGCTTGGGAATACCAGGTGCTGTAAGCTGGGATGCGTGTGTTGTGTGACGGATTTTGACTCGAAATTGCCAATAGGAGAGCTGAGTTCCAATTCCAGTCGGCTTCCTTATATTCACTTATGTGCAAAGGCATGAAACCATATTTCCCTCCCCCAACTATGTGTTAATTAGTAAGACTTGTGTCACTAAACTATTAGTATCTCCTCCAAAAATAAAATTGTGTACAAAAAATGTTTACATTTCGGCATTGAATAACACATAGAGGTTTATATGCCGCTAAACAAAAAGAAAAAAAAAACTTCTTTTGATGTATAGAAGAGATTTGCGCATGACAAACTTGTATTAGAGGAGTTAACGTAATTTAAGCTGGTTTAATAAATAAAAATGAGGCGTCTATTTCAAATAAATTTCCACTATGTTACGTTTGAATTAATAGAATATTTTTATTTGAATAACACAGGAATTTAACTGTCATGGTGCAGAGAGTCAGTGTTGTGTCGGAAACCTACCACCACTCTTGAAGATGAACTTGTCTGCGTCTGTGAACAAAGACTTTAAATAGTGGTATGACATGGGGAAGATAGATAGACAGAGCAGTTCTTAGCTGAGCTAGTTATTGACTACTCAGGCGATTTCTGTACCTATTAAAACCCTTTTTATTGTTACGTGTTATTTGGCGTTTGTCTCTACTAACCCCAAATCAACATCATAACAGTCAGGATCCTGGCCTGTTGATTTACAACATCAGCATAACCGTCAATTAAGTGATGCCTCAAAAAAAGAATCATTTATTTATAAAGATCACAAATGATCACATTGGTTAGAAAACAGTTTTTTTAAAAACTATATATTGGCTATATGACTAATAAGACATACAGGGTACAGTGGGTAAAATGTTGTCATTTTATATTTTTAATTTCGCGCATGCGCGTTGTTTGTCTTTGATTTTGTCGACTGTACGATATAGTAGGGTCAGTTGTGCACTGTCAGTGGGAAAAAGAGCAAGATGATGCAATTCATTCCGCCAGAAATTTGGAAACGGCGTGCTGTACTGATTTGCATTCACGTCGGAAGCTTCAATACGAATATTTCAGAGTGTCTGGCAGTCAATTTGAGGACAGTGTAAAGGATTTGGAAAGACTTGGAGGAGTCTGATGGTGATTACGAAGGTACGGCAGCTCGAAAATCTCACTCTGATAATAAAAGAACTCCCGAATTTGTTGATGATAGTCTCAGATTATACACGGAGCATCAAGTGCCTTAAGGAGGTAGAGCTGACCTGGGTCAAGAGGGTTGCTGCTGGTAGACACTATATTTGGCAACACGTATTTGCACCATTTCACACAAGCAGGAAAACCGAGTGATGGCTGTCAGACAATTTCTGCAACCACATCATCCCTTACATCTGGACATCTAACTCCCCAGACTGCAACCCCCTTGATTACTATGTACGAGGCACATTTGATCGAGAGACCAAAAAAAAAAAAATAACTTATAACACCAAAGATGAATTGAAAGCAAGGATTACGGTAGCATTCACTAACTTAAACAAGAAGACCATCTAGGAGAGTTGCAGGAGATTCCGAAGTCGTCTGAAGGCCGTGGTTGAAGCCAGTGACTATTTTATTTCATATACTTACTCTTTAGTATTAGAAGTTTTCTTTTTTTGTAATTTTGGTAAATATATCTGTTAAAATGAAATATGTTTTATTTTCATTTTTGCGTAATTTAGACGACAATTTATCCATCGCTTCCTGTATGTCATTGAAAATAAATGCTAAATCGTATATAAGCCATGTCACATTTTTATACTGTTTAATATCAATAATAATACATAAAAACAATTACACAATTACGAACATACACATTGCTAGATAGTTAATTTCATATATGTTTAATTCATTTGTCATTGCAAAAAACGTAAACAAAAATTAATGGATAATTAATTTGAATTCCACCAACAACTCTTTCTACTTGCAGAGATCGCTTATAGGACTATAATTTTTCTACTATGTGTCGTGTCACTTTAGGACGTTGGCGATCATGGCTCTCCTCAATTTCCTGTACATTTCAGCTCTTAATAAATTTTGCTTTTTGTTATCAATCTAATAAATAAATAGTGTTTATTATTTCTCAAGAAAAAATTCATTTCATATGTTTAGGTTTTGTTACCATTCTAATCATTCATCATACTTATTATAAAACCCAGGTTGTGTGTGTGTGTGTGTGTGTGTGTGTGTGTGTCTGTTCGTTTATATACTGGATCGGATTTCCTACATTTTTCAATCGATTTCAACAAAACTTCACAGGACTACGTAAAATTACCTTGTGGTGGTTCTGACAGAGCCAAAAATTGGAAAAACACAATTGTTTTTGCACGAAATCAATTTGAAAACACGATTAAGAGGCATCGCTGTTTCGAGTTATACTTATTATAAAACCCAGATTGTTTGTGTGTATGTGTTCGTTTATATATGGGATCGGATTTTTTATATTTTTCACTTTTTTTGGAAGGTAGTGTTTCTTATTGTCTTGCACACTTTTTTCTTTATTTTTACATTCAGAATGCTTTAAAAATTCCATTTACAAGACAATTGTTTATAATAAAATTCTATTCAATCGGTAGACTCATAACGATTGAAAACAATGTTTTTGTTTCTAGTTAGAAATACTACCAAGGAATGAAGGTAATCAAAATAATAGCGGTGAATGGGGAAACCGTCCTTTTGACATTACCTTTTTCTTCGGGCACAAAGGTCAATGTTTGCCAAAACTTGTTTAAACACACACGCATGTACGCGCTCGAGCACGTGTTTGTGTAGCTCGACTATTTATATATGCCCATCATTGAGTAGAAATGCCGAGTATTTTTGGTTTATTTTTGCGCCTATTGTTTGTTGTAAAAATATACATAAGAGCAACAGTAGAACCATGGAAACAGACAAACCCCGGACGCAAGCATCTTTAAACACCAGGAAATATGTGAATAGCACAACACTTTCCAAATATATTTGGAACCTCAAAAAAAAAAAAAAAAAACACGCAACAAAAAGTTTTAAGGAAAACAACACCAATCTATAACGTTTTCTTGTTTTTATTGCTTGTAAAAATATGCATAAGAGCAAGAGTAGGACCATGTAAACACACAGACCCCGGACGCAAAGCATCTTTTAAACACCAGATGAATAGCACAACACTTTCCAAATATATTTGGAACCTCAAAAAAATAAAAAGTAAAAAAAAAAAAAAAACACGCAACAAAAATTATTAAAGAAAACAACACCAATATATAACGTTTTCTTGTTCTTACATATTTTCCGTATACCGTGCTCCTTTAGAACGAGGGCGATTATGACTCTCCTCATCTTTCTATCACTTGTAGTACTTAGTAACATTTGTCTTTTTGCAATCTTCCCACCCACCTTTTGCCAGTCAAATATGTTCATCAAGTACTCGTCCCGATGCTTCCACTTGCCTCTTTTACATCCAGTATGTCTTATGATGTCGAATTATCCAAGCCCTCCTTTTTCCGTATGCATCCTAGAAATTTCAGTTGTGTCTTTCTGATTCTGAGTAGAAGTGTATTATTGCTTCCATTTTCCCTAAAACATCTTAATCGTATACACGTTACTGTCATGATATTCTCATTATTTTTCATTATTGACATGATGCGTGTATATGTACAAATGAGTTTACTAATTCCTCGTAGTAAGACAGTATATGTATGGAGGGGGAATATACGCGCGCATATATACACGCATGCTGACAGAAACGCACCAAAATGGAAACAGATCCAAGAGCACATAGGGGCCAGTAAAACATTAAAAGATAAAATGCCGATAACTAATTTATCATCTCGCTGGACCAACCCTAATTGTTTTATGACCCTTCGCGCAGAACTCTTCATTGCCATTTCAAGAAAGAAATTCAGATTACCAACACACAAACAAAAAATGTCTCATATCGAGAATATTTAACATTGAACATGAGGAAAAATTAATTATTTTTAATAATATGTGGAAATCTCCACGTTTACCTGAAGACGGTCGCGAGACCAGAAACACGTGTCGTAAAATTATGTAAAACAAATCATAATATTTTTTCTAAATAAATTGACATTACAACCAAAAACGTTTGCGGCACCTCTCTTCTCTTTAATATACATACTTTTCTCTCGTTGGAACCACTACAACCTCATTCTTTTATATATATATAACGTCTAGCAACACTGTTGAAACACTCTGTCTGTGGATGACAATATATATATATATATATATATATATATATATATATATATATATATATATATATATATATAAAAAAAAAAATAAATAATTAATATATTTTTTCCCTCGTTCATCAGGTCTTATGGTGTGACCTGATGAACCAGGAACCTTATAATCATGGAACCTCAAGGTTCTCTTTCTTAATTATTATTTGCTCTGGTGTTACATTGTGCTCCCTGGATCACATCTTTCTATGGAATTATCCATACGTATTACTAAACCCTTCATAACAATACTATATATATATATACACATATATGTGTGTGTGTGTGTGTATGCAGAGAGGGAGGCCGATATAATGACATTATTTCAAAATTGTGATCGTCCGTGATTCGAACCCGCTGCCTCACCCAAAGCGAGAATCATACTCTATCATAAATATGCACAGAAAACAGTCGACATAACTCGTGATGTATGAAGCGAGCTCGTTTCTAACTGCTCAGGCTAAAAAATATCTGCGATTATATGATTGCTTTTTTTCCATTATTTATTTATATCTTTATTCATCTTTCATTTTGGCGTTCCATTTTCCTAAATTCCTCTCCGTCCATCAAATAGAATCCAATGTTAGGAGACGTTTGCATTCTGCATAAGTGATGTGCCTTTTTAAGCAGACTTTGGGGCGAAAGTCATAAGCGTCTGAATCATTTTTTTTTCCTTTTGAATCTTTTGATGTAATTTAAAAGCCGATGGATCCGATGGGAATCTTGGAGCCGACCAGATTCCGTATTGTCGATTCTATGCAACATTAGAAAGGTTTGGTCCAGCTTCGGAGTCGCCAGGTTTTAGCGTAATCATATCAGAACGCTCACTGTCTTCATTTCTCTTTCTGCATGCCTTCTTTCTCTCTCCCCTCTCTCTTATTCCATCTCTCTATCACTCTTCCTCTCTCTCATTCCCCCCCTCTCTCTATTTCTTTTCTTGTGTTTTTTTCTATATATCTTTATTTCTTTTTTCAACCTCTTATTTATTCTGTTATTTGTTCTATACTTTTTTACATTATATTATCTTTCAATCTTTTTTTCCCTTACTGCAACTCTTTTTTTCGTTTGTTATATTTCTCTCTCTCTCTCTCTCTTTCTTTTTATTTAACTTTTTTTCGTAATATTTCTATTTGTCATCTTGTCTTTTTTTCTTTTTTCTTTTCTTATGCAAAATATTATTTTCCCTCCTTTTTTTTTTCCTTTCTTTTGGACTTCATTCTTCTTTCTCGTTGTCTTGCTTTCTCTCTCTTTATCTCTAACTTCCTTTTTTCTCTTCTTTTTTTTTAGTTAAATTTTTGCTTCAATTTTCTACTCTTTTACTGTTTCATTTTACTGTTGTTTTTTTTTCTTTCATCTTAATTTCCATCTCAATCTTTCATTCTTCCTTTTCATTTCATATTCATTTTTCTCTTTTATTCTATAAAAAATATAGACATTCCCACTCCCCCCCGCCATCAGCTTTCCTTCAGCACTTGACATTCATTTTTACACCATCTCTACCCACCTCTCTCGCTCTTACTTTCGGCTTATGGTCATATCACGTTGAAATACTGGATCCCTTACATTCACTGATGTTAACCAAATGCGCCAGTGTCTAGATGAGTGTCCACTTGGAAAAAAACAGGTGGTGTAAGCTTGGATGTGCGGGTGGTGTAATTGATAATGACTCAAGATTGTTAATTGGAGAGGCGTGTTTCAATTTCAGTTGAATTCGTTATATTCACTTGGGAAAGGTATGAATCCAGAAACTTCTCACCCACCACCCCCCCAGCTATGGCTTATATCGCTAAATCATTATCACCTCCTCACCAAAAAACATTCTTACGATTTAAAAATATTTTCTAGCTTTAAATAACATGCAAAGGGTTGATAAACCGTAGAAAATTAATCTATCAAATCAAATCTTACTTTCGTCTTTGACATCGTATAATCATTGAATTCTACAATATATATATATATATATCTTTGTTTTCTTGCTTTTGGTTCTTTTTCCTCTTTTATTTTTTTTATTGACGCTCTTTCTTTTGACATCCCCACTGCCTATTCTTCTCTCTCTCTCTCTCTCTTTCTTTCTTCTAAAGGTTTTCATAATCCCTTTCCTTTTTCTTCTCGTTCTCTTCTTTTTATGTGACATTCACTCTATATACTATACCAGTCATTGCTTTCATTCTTTTTTTCTCTCTCATTCAGTGTTTTTACATCCTAATACCCTGTTCATTTTATCTCTATTTCTCTGCCTCTCTACACAATAATAATTTTCATATAGGCCTTTCATTTTTCCTGTTCTTTCTCTTCATTTTGTGCAGACTTCTCGCGCCAGTTTTTATAATCCTTTATTTTATTTTGCTATTTTCTCTTTCTCTTTCATTCTCTGTCTTTTGACATCACTACTCTTCTCTTTATTTCTCTCCCTTTACTCTCACTTACAATCTTTTCATAAATTTCTCATACGCCTTTCTTTCTCCTCTTTCTCTTTCTATTGAGCGGCCTTCTCTCTCATCTTGTTCAAAACATTTGGGATATCTTAAAGATGGAGTTAATGCCACGAGACCTAATAGGCTGTTACAATTCTGGACTGAAATCGAAGAGAACTGTCAGAAATGAATGAGATGATATTTACATTTCGGTCTCTAGACAATACGAGCGACAATTTCCTGAAAACGGCCAATATTGAGAAGAAGTGAAATAATGAATCTCTTAAACATTAACATCGGTTACCTTAATTACAAACCACCGTAGCAATATTTATTGTTTGTTTTGACAATATTTAAATGAATTTGAAATAGCCATATGTAATAAAGAAATTCAAATATTTCTGAATATATATATATATATATATATATATAATAAAACATGCAACTTCGTTTCAGTGCACGAAGTTGCATCTTTACACACACACAAACACACACACACACATATATATATATATATATATATATATATATATATATATATATATATATATATATATATATATTCCCCCTTATCTTGCCACCTAACTCCTCAGGCTGCAACCACTTGATTATTATGTGTGGGGCGCAGTTGAGCGAGAGAACCCAAAAATTCCTTGTAACGCCAAAGATGAACTGATGGCAAAGATTATAGATGCATTCACCAACTTAACCAAGAAGACCATTCAGAAGGGTTGCAGGAGATTCTAAATTAAATGTTATTTTAGTGGAATTCCATATTCGAGTTAAGAGTTGTGGTTCAAGCAACATGCAAAAAATGATAAACTCTCTCTCTCTCTCTCTCTCTCTCTCTCTCTATATATATATATATATATATATATATATATATATATATATATAGAGAGAGAGAGAGAGAGAGATACCAACTGACTGAGATAGATAATTTTTTGTGCCACAAGCTGGGCTAAAAACTCATAGCTACGAGTAGACTGAAATAGATAGACAGATAGATAAAAACGAACCGATTGAATATATATATATATATATATATATATATATATATATATATATATATATATATATATATATAGAGAGAGAGAGAGAGAGAGGAGGCATACAGACAGACAGAGTCCTTGTGTATGGCTTACTTTTTTGTGGATTTTCATATTTGAAGATTTAGGTTAAAATAGAATAGTGTTAAACCGTAGAAAAACAAATCTCTTTCTCTCCCCACCCCCAACTCTCTCTCTCTCTCTTTCTCACTCTCTGTATATATATATATATATATATATATATATATATATATATATATATATAAAAGAGAGAGAGAGAGAGAGAGAAGCGGGGAGAGATACATAGATAGATTTTATTTTATCTTTCACAAGACCTAAGTTGCCAAGCATGATAACTAAATGTGGTTGTTGCCGAGGAATCAATACAGTAAAACCTATTGTGTCAGGAACATGCTTGAGCAGCCAAGACATCAAAAGGAGGACTAAAGAACCCATGAGGTGAAGGAGGCCCCAAAAGCAAGGTCTAGGATGAGCTGACATCCCATCCCCCAATTCCGATAGGGTTAGTGTAGTGCGGTTAGGCGTAACTGTATAACTACGATTGGAAGATCAGGCAGCAAACTCAATTGGTGTTATATTGCATCTTTTACTTAGTTAAAGTCAGATTGGCTTCTACCAAAACGAGAAAACCCGAAAAAAAAAAATAGAAATAAAAATACATTAATCTTGTTTTTTGTTTTTTTTTTTCAGTTTTTGCTCCGCTCCTTCCCTACACCGAAACGTAGATTCCATGAATACTCCAAATAATTGCAATTCCTTTGATTTGTACTTTAACGACAAACTTAGTTACTCTTAATTTTGAACAAGTGAATAGGAGTCCGTTAAGAAATAAGAACAAATACAATATGCAAACAAAAATAAATGTACGTAAAGATATATCGACTTTCAATCTTTTGACAAAATATTTTGGCGGCAAGAGATAGATAGATAGATAGATAAACAATAATATAGTATATTATAGGATATATTGATAAAATTTAATAAAGGTAAATAGATACGATAGATAGAATGATAGTTATATATGAAGAAAATTAGGAAGTTTTTATATATATATATATATATATATATATATATAGATAGATAGTAGATAGATAAATAGATAGATACATAGACTATAATATTATATATTATAGGGTATATAGGTAAAATTTAATAAAAATATATATTAGGTTGGTGCAAAAATAATGACGTAAGAATGGAGTTTTTTGACGTTAAAAAATACGTAAAAATACGACATTATTACGTCATTATTTTTGCACCAACCTAATAGATAAATATGAAGAGCATTAGAAAGTTATATCAATATATATATATATATATATATATATATATATATATATATATATAGAGAGAGAGAGAGAGAGAGAGAGAGAAAGAGATAGATCACAGCAATTTATTTGGGTCCATTGTTTTTCATTTTTTCCTTATATATGGACATCGTTTTTCATGAAGTTCCCAGTCGAAACTATTCATTTCCAATTCCTTGTTTAGATTTTGGAATGATTTTCAATGATATTTCCTCTTTACTGAGGATGATCTATCTTTGAAAAAGAAAACTCACTTTGTTTGCTATATTAAGTTTTCCCAGTGTTTTCTAGTTATTTAAAAAAAGTGACTTACAGTCTGTTGTTAACTGGGGCAAGGAATGGCTTTTTAATTTGACCTCCTCCAAAACAAAACTTCACTCTTTTAATCGTCTTAAAGAACTCCTTTTTACATTCCATCGGCATAGCTGATGCTAACCTCCAAAAGAGTGACACCTTTTCGGACTAAAATCTTTCGCTGACATAAAGTGGAAAGATAAAGTTGAAACAATTGATATGTCTACTGTTAGTAATGTTGGTTCACTGTGCTGTGCTAAACAAATTTACATATTTCTAAGTCACTTGCTTTCAAAATTGCTACCTCATCTAGTTTGGTTCTTCTATTATATATTTCAAGATTCTTGATAAAAAAAATTCAAAGAATCTGCAATGTTATTGGTCCTGACCTGGCATCTCGTTTTCAGTCGCTGTCCCACCGCCAATAAAGTAGCTTCCGCTTACCATTTCAATGGTAATTTTCATGGCAATTGTTCGGATGAACTTTCCACTATTTGTACTTGGACATTATGAATTTAAACGCATTACTAGATTGGCGGTAAGGTCTTATCATTTTACAATTGAAATGTCTAGATTTAGCCGCAAATTACATGCTAACATTCTCTTTTATCGCTCTTCTCGCTTGTAGTACTCTCTTCCGACTTCTTGTTTCTTAGTCAACAGTCAAATTTGATTTTGAAAAATTTAAATGCAATGTCAGTCGTTATCTTCTGTCTTCTTAATTCTTGTTTTTCTTTTTTTTATATTTTTCTCTCTTTAACACATTGTGCTTTTAATCCCTCGCATCTTAGTGGCTTTATTGTCTTATTTGGGATGAAATGAATAAAAAAAAAATAACAAAATCTACGGATTCCAAAGTTTGTTCGGATGGGCGAATTCCCGTTAAGTATAAAATCCATAAGAAAAACTGTAAAAATATTTTTCTTGGAGAAAAAAAGCGATCAAAGATGGTAATACGTTCTCTTAAGATGCAGTTTTGTTTTCTTCTTTTCTTATAAAGTATACACCTAATACAGGCTAAATAATGGATCCGCCGTAATGTTGCATAAGCAACTAGACGAAGAAGTTTAATTTTCCCGACAACAAAATCTTTGTAATTCTAAATCGATATTCGTAACGTAATTACCGAAATAAGTTAGACTTCCATAAATAACATAAGCAAAGACATAAAAACCTTCACTTTTCTTTATTTATTCCACCTAATTTCTTTGGTAAAATAAGAAAGAGAATTAACTATGATCCTTGTGCAGCGAGAGGAAAGGTCAGCGATAAATATGCCAGGAAGCGCAAAGGCATAAGCCTTCGTTGAGAAAAATAAATGCATAGAAATCTGTAGCGTACGTTTGGACTGTGTTGAAAGCTCAGTTGCATGCACAACACTTGATACATGAGTTTGATTCGAATGTCAACAGAATCAATGACCCATTAATAAAAAGTATTACTCGAATTGCATTGCGCTGAACGAGTAACGATGTTAGGAAGGCACTTAGAAAGTCAAATCAGGACGTCGTTATGGAGACATTTCTATAACCATAAATGACTTGGCTATAGCAGTCATAAAAAAAAACCTTCAGCGAGACTAGATTACTAACCTCCGCTCCACAGCGATTAGCATAGTCTGATTTGACTCCATCGATGTTAGTTGTTGTTCTTGTTGTTCTTCACGACGTCGGCGATCATGGCTCTCCACAATGTCCTGTTCTTTCTAGCTCTTAATAAATGTTGTCTTTTTGTTAATTATTTCAAGCCCAGTAACGACATCCTCAAGCTTAGTAAGTTATGTGTTGTTTACTTTTATCCCCGTTGCCTTCAATCTGTCTTGTGAGTATCAAATTTTCCAAGCTCTCTTTCCTTATTATGTGTCCTAGAAATTGAAACTGTCCCTTGAGGCATAGTGTGTGCTATTTCTCTTCAGGACATTAGCGATCATATCTCTCCACAAAATACTACTCTTTGTAGCCCTAAGTAAATTTTGTCTTTTTGCTATATCTCTTAATACCTGTTGTGCCAACCATTAACATAAGCTCGTTAGCCAGGTTATGAGCTGCTTTCCTCTGTCCCCTTTGCCTACAATATGTCCTGTGGGTGTAACATTTCCCAAGCCCTCTTTTACCAGTATGTAAAAAACAATTGGTGAAGAAATCTATCGGATTCAGTCGTATTAAGGGAATCTACTGAGGGCGCTTTTAATTTTTTTTTCTCTGTGGAATCTAATTTGCATATCTGTAAATTGACCATTCATCCTTACTTAGAATATTGCTGCCACATATGGTCAGATGCTCCTTCTATATATCTAGATATCCTTGATAATATTCCAAAGAAGAATCAGCATTATTATTTGTCTTGACCTGGTATCTCGGTTTCAGTCACATTTCCACCGACGTAATGGCGCTTCTCTGTGCTTTTTCTATAAATATTTTCATGGTAATTCTTCTGATGCGTTCTTCTCTATGATATGTTGTTTTATCTACCCACCGCCACAGACAATAATTTGTACATATGGGATTTAGTTAGGACTTTCATAGAGACAATGAGCTATTATGGTGGATGTAGTAAGAAAGGTAAGTAAGAATGCCTTGTTTTGGTGTAAGGTATATTGCATGTTTTGGTCAGTATTTGTGGCTTGCTAAGTTTAATTATAAGACAAATGAAGATCGTCGTTTTGCCTTTTCCCCTTTTTTGGCCTTGTGCCACATTTCTGTATATAGCAGAATAAATATCGCTCTTCTCTATGATACCAAGACTTTTCAAAATTAAGCGCATACTAAATTGGCAACAAGGTCTCATCAATTTACAGTTGTTTAGATGTAACCATAAGTTCTATACTAACAGTTTCTTTTCTCGCACTTCTCGCTTGTAGAATTCTCTTTTGGCTCCCGGCTTTCTAGTCAACTTTAATCTTCAAAAATTTAAATGCTATGCCAATTGCATTCAACTGTCCTATTGATTACACTTCTTTTGTTTCTGCATCTTAGTAATATTTGTATTTTCTAACTTTTCGATATTTTCAACTTCCTGAAATAGGATGGTGCGGTCTATTAAGTACATTTCATCCCTTCTTGTTAATTTAAATATATATATATATATATATATATATATATATATATATATATATATATATATATGAAAATTTCTCCGATTTAATCGGTAGAAGACAATATTTATGAATAAAATGACAATAGGAAAACTGGTAATTGCTGACGCGTTTCGTCAATGTGGACTTTATCAAAGCAAAATACGAAAATGAAATTAAACATTCTGTTTTTGTTTTTATTAGTTACTTTGTTCATTTAATTTCATTTTCGTATTTTGCTTTGATAAAGTCCACATTGGACGAAACGCGTCAGCAATTACCAGTTTTCCTATTGTCATTTTTATTCATATATATATATATATATATATATATATATATATATATATATATATATATATATATATATATATGTATGTATTTATGTATGTGTGTTTTACGTTTCATTGAACGTGACAAGCATTTTTTATTCAGTTTTCATTCAATTTTTCTAATGTTCGTGCAGTCTTCCGTTTTCATGTCTAAGAGAGAAAAACGACTGCTGAATTAGCCGAAAGCGCTTGTGACAATAATAACTTCGGAGGGTTTCGGCACTCTCTTTAATTCCCAAAAGGTAAAAAAAAAAAAGCGTAAGAATATTAAAAAAAAAAAATAAAAAACTGAATAAAAATAGTTATAAAATGTTCCTAGTCTCTAACATTCAATGAAATGTGAATAAAAAAATAACTGCCGACATATGGAACACACACACACACATTATATATGATTGAAACCACATGACGAGTGAACCGAACGATTATATAAAGCCCAAAGATTCGTCTACGAAACTATGGTGTTGAATGTAACATCAATCAGCTAAGTGACAAATTTTATACTTGTATCACCTCTCATTCTCTCTTTTTAAATATATAAAAGGGGATACTGAGGTCAACACCCAACAGCAACAGTCTGTTTCATGCTTAGACCCAATCATGTGTGTTGTGTTTTGGCTCGATTATTTCTGCTGTTAACAAACAACACTATAAAATAGCCATAAAACTGTATTCGGGTCCACAATTATTTCCTTGGATAGCCCCTGGAATAATTTGAAATAAAACCCTCTCCACCCCTTCAATAACTGTTAGAATGACACAATAAAACTACCTCATTACGCAACACTATCCAACATATATAAAGAGTCGAGATATGGTCTGAAGATTGCGTTTAAGCTTGCAACAGAATGTCGCATACCTGACATCAATATCTCCTTTATATTTACATACGCTCTGTCCCTGATATTGAACACTTTAACCCATAAATATAGCATACCTTAAACTATATTTTATCATATATATATATATATATATATATATATATATATATATATATATATATATAATCATTGATATATATAATCATTGGTTGTAGAGTGCATAGTATTCTCCGAAGTGGAGAAAATATAACAAAGTTGTTAAGTTATCCAATTACATGTTTCGCCTTTATAGTAGTGTTATGATGTTGATTTGGGGTTAGTAGAAACAAACGCCAAATAACACGTAACAATAAAAGGGGTTTTAATTGGTTGGTAAAAAGGTACAGAAATCGCCTGAGTAGTCAATAACTAGCTCAGCTAAGAACTTCTCTGTCTATCTGTCTTAGTATTTATCGATCCACCCACGAGGATTGAATATGGCACAAGGCCGGTTTAATGTGGGTATCTCCGAGCCCGTAGGCTCGGCCAAAATATAGCCTTTGAACCCGCCTAGACGGGTTCAGGCCCTATCTACCTCCCCCGGACGAAACCTTGCCCTACGGCAAAGCTTCGTCAGGTTCCTCTCTCTTAACGCAGAGAGTTCGACAGACGTCGCTTACAGTCAAAGACTGTATCACGACTCAGCTAGACTCGGAGGTCTTACCCTCTCGATGTATCTGTCGTCCCCATGTCAACTGACATGCTACTATTTAAAGTCTTTGTTCACAGACGCAGACACAACAAGTAGGCATCCTTGAGAGACAAACCCGTGTGTGGTTGTTGGAATATTTATAATTAATCCCGTTCTTTTTTTTTTCTTTGTTAGTCCATATCCTGCATTACGCTACTCATATTTTTGCGATGATGATACTGTATGAGTCCGCTCTAAGTTGAACTATAGGGAATTATGAGCTCAGTGAACTTTAAATGCGTTTGCATCTTAGTAAACACGTTTGAAAGAGATTGGCATTTTTTTTAAGTACGAAACTGTGGTCAAATGTGTTACGAAGAACTAATAGAATGTTTAACATGAAATAACTTCGTTAGATGAAAAGCGTACCGAGTCAAATATTTTCGCTTTTCTGATGTTTAATTTATAAAATAAATATAACTCGTGCTGGTTCAAAATGCATTGGTGATCAACACTCATGGCATATCAACTCTCTTTTTTCAATCCATTCGAAACCATAATTAAATAAGGGAATGGCTGGCAAATTTTTTTTTGCTTCGTATTTGCAATCATTCAGTTATGTGCCATGCGTGATACAGGATTATGCATCTTTCAATACATGACTGACGAGGCAGATTCTCCTCCCTCCACCGTCGGTTGCCATTTCTTTCTTCAGCAGACCAGTTGCCATTTAAATCCATAGAACACGGCCTGTCCTGCTATTTACCCATAGCTGGGAGAAGAAGAGGAGGATTCATACCTTTTCCAAGGGTATTAGCACGTAAGTCAATGGATTCGACTGGAATTCGAACTCTGCTTTCTGATTTTTCAATCTGAATGGCTATCCATTACTCCACCGTGCTTCCTGTTCGGATGAACAAGAGCAAATAACTGAATAACTAAAGAGTAAAATTAAACAAATCTGCTAAAGGGTTATTCTATTAAATCAGAATTTGACTCATGAAATATTTTTTGAATTAAGAGTTTTTGATTAAATCTTATTTGAAAATACAGGTTTCTACTTATTTTAGTCATTTCTGTACGTTATGTAACCATAGCAGTTTCCTCATATGCGTCTGGCTCGATTGGTTGTGAAAGTCACGAATTTGCCTCTGGTGCCAATGAAAGCCTAGAATTCAGGATTTTAGTTTCAAAACAGATACGTTTACCGTACTTGGTAAACTCTTATTATCAACAATAAATTTATTTGCAAACCATGCAATATCTATCTCTCTGTCTTCGTATAATTTCTATATGGGAGTTTGTTTATAAGTGTCTCTCTTAGTCTGATTGTGACTATCTCGAGTCATCATCATCTCTCTCTCTCTCTCTCTCTCTCTATATATATATATATATATATATATATATATATATATATATATATATATATATATATATATCGATATATATATATATATAGGGACCTCCACAAGAAATGCAATACCTAAGGTTTAACATGAATTTTCAAATATGAAAATTCTTTCTTGAAACTTTTCTTTGAGTTAAAATTTTAAGCTAATAGATTAAATTTAATATTTCCCATTATCAATATACATTGCTGTATTTCAAAAACTAATTTCCATTAACTGACTGGAAGTAGTTTTTTTTTGGGCCGGGGGGTGTAAAAATAGGTTATTAGCACCCATTTTTAGTCGATTTGATTGCGATGTAATTGTCATTATTAAAAAAAAAAATTAAACGAAAATTTCGAACGTGCTAGAAAAGATTAAAAAATTAATAAAACAATTGATAAAATAATTAATAAAATACTTTAGTCTCTTGTATTAATAATAACAAATATTTTGACGAAAAAT
>CAHIKZ030005429.1:540000-577500 GCA_903632075.3 Acanthosepion pharaonis | reverse complement strand
TGAGTTCGATTCCAAGTTTTGTTAAAGGAACAGCCTTTGAGAAAACGAATTAGCAAGGGCCTTCGTGAGCAATAAGCAAATTTTAGACAGGTCTTCCAACGATCGACATACACCAAGAGGGACTAATTCGATGGGTGTGTTGTGCGCAAGAGCCAAATACGAGAGCCTAAAATCAATTGGTGAGGCATTGGATGATAATCTCTGTCTTTCTTTTTTCCTTTCTTTCTCTCTTTCTCTCTTTCCTTCTTTCTTTCTTTCTTTCTTTCTTTCTTTCTCTCTCTTTCTCTCTCTCCATTTTCTCTCTCTCTCTCCGACACTGATCGATTGTAAACGAGGAATGAGAAGGAAGGTGTATAATCAAGACTCGTTGAATCGTAAAATAGGAGAACGAGGCAGACGGAGACATTGCCAACGAACAATGAAACATTTTACGAGAAATTTGGGAAGAGAAGGAAAATGGATCGACAAATCCTCAGACTGCACTCGGATTACACGGAAAATGATACCCTTGTGAAGACAGAAATCGCTAGTGTTGATGTAGGACGGGCGGTTTTCAGATATAACGAGAGAAAAAAAAATGATGGTGGCCAGAGCGTAGAACTGGGTCAAGAGAAACGGACTGAATGTTTAATAAAGACTAGAATCTGAATAGTTCAAGGCTAACAGTAGTGATTCATGTTCACTGAGATAAATCTGGCACAAGACAATAATAATAATAATAATAATAATAATAATAATAATAATAATAGCAATAGTAATATTAGCCATTTCCTTGGTATCGGTAATATTAGCTATTTCCCCAAACGGAAACATTCGGCATTCATTGCCTGAACAGTTAGAATTACTCGCGACTGAAGTTTATAAAATCTTTCTATCAAAAAATAATTTGAGGAAAATGCATTTCAAATGTCCACTAACTGTTATCGCTCTTTCTATTATTTATGAGTATTTTCTTCCTAACCTTTTGTTCAAAGTAATGTGGAACGTCAATATCTTGTAGAAAAATTATGAAAATAATAACACAGTTGAATACATCCGGGATCATAGAGTCATTGTAAACTCCGCAATCATTTCATCGGATGCATTTCCAAAGGTACCAGAGCAACATACAATTTTCCCGCCCTGGGTAAGACGATACACTACATCCAACAACCATCCTGGGTGTGGTGATAAACTACATCCGCGTCCCGTGTAAGACGATAAACTACGTCCAACAGCAAAGCCTCTGATTAGGACGTTTTGAGGAGCGTGGTACCACCTCTTAATTGCTGGTGTTCTCAGGTCCATCTTGACCCGGGGTGGTAGCACCTGTTAGGGTTCCAGCTATGGGTAAATAGTTAACCCCCAAAACTGGGGTCAAAATACTATGAAAGTGTAAAAATAGATTTTAATACCAGAAATAATTTATAAAATATTATTACCAGCAATACAGTTTTGAAAAAAAAAATTACCAGCAATAAAAATCTTGTCGGCATTAAATAACCCAGTGAGGTTGATATGCGGTAAAACAAACCAAACCAAAAATACAATTTTGTACAAATTCCGAGTCTTACGTTTCCTATACTCCAAGTTAATCAAGGCTAAACAGACCAGTCTGCCATACTATTTAATCCATAGCTAACACGTAAATGGAAAAAAAAAGCAATTTTGCGATAGTGAATTTGCTGATACTTGAATTCTAACTCGGTCCTCCAATTTCACGTTTCAAGTCGCTATCCATTCATTACACCACTCACACGTGCAAATAAATCGTAAATAATACTAACAACAAATAATTTAAATAATCATAACTCCTCATCCTAGAAATTCAAAGAGAAATAATTTATTGTAATAATTTTTTCTTTCTTTTAATAATTTGTCATAATCACGTGGTCATCGTATCATTGTTCTATACTAGTTCACATTTCGTCAAGCTTATAATTCAGCGAATATTTTTCCTTTGTGGATACGAGCTCATGCGCAAAGGAAATTAGCTGCTACAGTTGTCTGCCCTTCATCGCTTTCCACTCCCTTCTGTTGTTCATACTATGTCGTTTCGTTGGTTCGTCTAATCCAATGTTCAATAGCTTACCAACAGCATTGACACTCGATCATCCGTGAAAGATTTTTTCACTTGAATGCGCAAGTCGCGAGGAAACGGTGACCGCGATTAAGAGCCGAAGAATAGAGTTTTATCTTTACGTTCATTGGCCATCACAGCATCCTTCGTCACTGGGTGATCACAGAATAAAGAAAACAATATGGCGTCGAACAAATCGGAATGGAATCGTAGTAGAATAGCTATATACTAGAGTAATGTTCGATTATCCAGTTAACACGGAACGTTCTTGCAACATTGCAGATACCATGTATTTTGGTTTGGGGATATGTGATATTCTGGCAAGTTTCCTTTAACGTTGCATTCAATATTTTTTTTTAACGAAAACTGACCGCTCATCCCCGACGATGTCACAAAGTTATGGAACCATTGAGAAATTCGGTAACTGAGAAATTGCGCATTGGATTATAATATTAGAATATTTTTCTTGATTTAATTATATGTATAAAAATTACGAAAATGAAATTTAATTTCGTATTTTTTAACTGACAATTACTAATTTACATAATGAATGGCTGTTCTAATATCTTGCAAGGAATTATTATCCATTTTCGGTTAGTATAACATTCCAGTGTAACGTATCTCCAAGAAAAAAAGTTCTTGCGAGGATCTCCCAGGCAAAAATTGGACCTCGTTCGGCACGATATTGAAAATCGACTCAATATTAAAACAAAAAGTAAAAATTATTTCTCAGTGAATGAGAAACCTTAAAAAGAAATTTAAAAAACACATTTATCTGAGCCACTTTTATGGGGGTCTATCTTCTAAAAAGGATATATAACAGCGCGATCTAAGAAAACAATTAGGAAGAACCTCGAACCGCACGACGTTTTACCATAGTCTCATCGCTACCCTTAAAAATACGTCAACGAGAAACCTGACAAAAATTATGCTTCTTTTTACTGTAGCTGCGACAATTTCAAATCAAATCACCCCACTTTAAAGTGTCTCTGATTTCAGGACATAAATCTACAAGTCAATACAAAAATATATTTTCTTCCTTGCATGCAAAAGAAAGGAATAAATACAAATTTTAAAACATTTCTCTTTATTACAACTGTCAAAAACTCTAAAGTGTATGTGCTGTTATGAATAATCAAGAGTGGTTCGTTACTCTCCTTTTGAGAGAGATATTTCTGTTTACTGAGACTATAAAAGGACACTATACGCGAACCTTCTTAAAGCCTACACCTGCGTACTTTTGTCATTACATATATGTTGATAAATAAATATTTTATTTGTGATATGGCGATGTTACATTTATTTTTTGGTGTGGGAGGATCACCATCTGACTACAAATATCTGAAATTTTTTTATGTAAGACATAAGACAAGCACTCAAATTTCCGTGACATTTTTCCACTTAAAAGCCACAGCTCCGTAAAAAACCTTTTTCTTGATATTGATTTGTTTATAGCAGTGTTTATCAACATTTTTTATCCATAGACCACTTGTACTTGTATTTATTTATATATTTTTTGGTGGATCGGCATAATAGTTCAGGGATTGTATTATAAAAATAGTATATGTATATGCTTTATTTTGAAGTAAACAAAGTTATTGAAATAAACTTCTGTCTATATCTATACAATGAAGTATTATTTATTATTTACATTATTCGGACTGTTATCCTCATCTTTCTTGCCATATTCACAACGTTTCGGCCGTTGTACGCTCCGGCCTTCTTCAGGTTATTGGAATTTCTAGCCGGACCCTTTATTTCGTCCACCGAGTAGATTGTTCTACTTCCACGTGCCATGCCTCTTCCAGATGTCTCAGTTATTTCCCTTTAACTCAACTATCCAAGCTTTTGGTTCACCACTGCTGTAGCTTGGTATTGAACTCACAATTTTTTGGGTCTAGTCAATTGATCTAACCAACGTCATTATCCACTTGACCACGAGTCCTTTAGGATAAGAGGCCGCATAATTTAAATAATGTAAATGAAAATAAACTTGTATTTAACAATTAAATTGTATGGAACATTTATGTACGCTACTAAAAAAACTCATAATAAACCATTCTAAAATTCACACCTATGGACCACAGTAATGTTACATTGCCCACCAACTCCATTATCCATATGGACCCCGGTTGAGAACTGCTTCTATAGAACATAAGGCTATTTAGGGTTGAGGAGAATTTTCCGAGCATTTCTTGGTTTCCACCCATGAGAATCAGTACCTTTGGTTCAATATTTCTGCAGCAATAGAGGGTTCTTTTTGGTAGAAATCTCCGATCACAAAGTAAAAATTGTGTTGGGGAGAATCTGTTTCCACACGCAGTCCTGGATATGACAATCAACTACATTCGGCAGCAAGGTCCACCCTGACTCGGAGTGGTAGCATCTGTTAGGGTCCCATCTATGAGGAAATAGTTAAACCCCCCAAAAACACTATGAAAGTATAAAAAAAAATTGTACTAAAAATACCAGCAATACATTTTTTTTTATAGAAAAGCTGACCAATAATATATTTTTGAAGCAAAATAAACAGCGATACATTTTATCGTTAGTTGAAGGAATACAATTGGGCTCAAACTATATTATAGTTGAAATCATAAAATTATGTTCAGAATATTTAGATCCCGGCATTAAATAACCCAATGAGGTTGATTTATTTCTAAACAAATCCAACCAACCAACATGGAAGAACTCTTTCATGACATTAATCCGTATAATATCCGACAATTTCTTAAGTCAAACTGTATTCCAAAATATAACTTCATCAAAACTATAGTTGGTTGATCTTGTTTTGCGGCATAGCAACACCTCTATGGGTTATTCAATGTCTAAATGTAAATATTGTGAACGCAGTTGCATGCCTTTAACTACAGATGAAATTTATTGTTGGCCATTTTACTATAAATCGTTATTTTTTATAGAAAAAAAGTATTACTGGTATTTTTACTATAAAATGCATTTTTTTTTACTTTCGTAGTATTTTGCTTTTGTTTGGGGGTTCACTAATTGTCTATAACTGGGACCCTAACAGGTGCTATCACCCCGGATCAGTGGGAACCTGGGAACAACAGCAATTAAGAGGTGGTTCCACGCCAAATGCTATTTGGATAGGCGTGAATCTGTCTCTTTACCACCCAGCTGGAGGTTAATTAGCGGAGTAGATTAGGTTCCCTAGCCTTGTGTGGCGGGCAGCGTAATAATCTCCTCGCAGATGACTTGAAGCAGCAGAAATGTGGTTCTACAGAAATATGCTGCGAATACCATGGACCGAACATGTGAACAAGGGCAAAGTTCTAAAGACAATTGCAACAAAAATGTAATATTTTAACTATCTATGAATTGTTATAACAGCGCAGGGAAAGTGCAACACGGAAATCTGAACTGGGATAGTGAAAGATGCCTTCCAAAAGCTAAGCAATATATTAAAAAACATAAAATTATCGTTAGAAACAGGAAAAAGTACTTAACGGTTATGTAATATCGGTCTTCCGTGTATGGAAGTAAATGCTTGAAGTTAAGAAGATTAAGAAGTGATTTGAAGCAACACAGATTAAGAAGAGGTTTGAAGCAACAGAAATGCGGTTCTGCAGAAGGATGCTGAGAATACCATGGATCAAACATGTGAGCAAAAAAGAGGTTCTTGAGACAATGGTAATAAAAAGACACATACTTAAAATCAGGAAGATAGAGTTGAAATTTCTAGGGCACATTAAGAAGAAAAAGGGCTTGGAGAATTTGATACTGACAGGAGAGATTGAAGGTAAGAGAACCAGAGGAAAGCAACGCACAACTTACCTGGCGGGCTTGAGGTAATCGATGGCGGAGCAGATTTCGGGAGAGATGGCAAAAAAACAAGTTATTAAGCGCTTCAAAGGACAGGAAATTGTGGAGAACCATAATCGCCAGCGTTCTGAAGGGATACGCCACAAAGTAGAAGTAATTCCATATTGTCGTGAATGCAAGGCGAAACCAATACCTTATCTTTCCCAGTATTACTAAGTTGGCCAGAAAGTTTTGACTCACGAAAAGAAAACAACAAAATTTTATGGAGCAACAACATTAGTTTAGGTTAGCCAGAACGTCTTTACTCATTTGACTCCCAGCCTCCGTACGTTGTGGTTGTTTGTTGCTCCTGCGCATTTTATCCGTCTTTGTGTAGGCCCCAACTGACAGAAATGAGTTTGGAAGAAATTGGAAATAGTTTTGATTCGCTACTGTTAAAAGCGAAGACTTTCTACACGAACTGCTGTGAAGGAAATTTGCGATAATGAAGGAGAAGGCACAGTCAGTCTGTTGAAGGTCTTGACGTGGTACAGACGTTTAAACTCCGAGAATCTTCCACTTGACGATCAAACACGGTCTGGCCGACCATCAAACTTTGACAACGAGGCTTTAGTGACAGCATTGCAAGTTGAATCTTTTGCAAGCAGTCGTCATCTTGTAAAAGTTATTCTAGTGCCATCCCAGCAGACTGCCGGACCGATTAAATGAATCAGGACTTTCTGGCCAACCCTATGCATGGAAATTTCAAATCGAATAAAAGATTTGCGGAGAGTCATGATCACCGACCACCTTAAGAGACATGGCTTTAAAATAGAAAACCTATATAATTGAGTAAACTATTAATATTTCTGTGTGTTCAATCAATGAAGTTAAGCTTCAAAACTGCATAATTCAATCGATTCACCGGCCAAAACCCACACACGCACGCACACACACACACATACACAAAACGAGAGCGATTTTTGCGATCAAAAGGAAACCTACTGTACGACTGACTTGGAGGGACTCGGTCCATGTAGTCCAGTCAACGGCTTGGTTGCTAGCCGCTCCTTTCTGTCGTCGTATTTGTCGTGGGACCTTCTCTCCTCGACTCTAGTACCACCTCCACATACACCATTGATGAATAAATTAGCGAGCAAGGGCTGAGTCATTATATTTTATGCTTTTCATCTTAGCCGGCTTTAAATGTCGCTGACAACATCAAAGAAAATTCAGACGGAAACCAATCGGTAGCCAACAGAGTCTCATTCGATTGTTAACCTGATTGCGCGGTAGACACATAATTGATAGTTACATTGGACAAAGGACGAAAAAGAGGTGCGTTTGACTGAAAATAAAAGGCTGAGAGAGAAAGAGATAAAGTAAGAAACAAAGGAGAGATACACACACATGGAGTGTGTATAGAGTTATTTACTAAATATAGTTTTTGGCACAAGTCTACAAATAAGGCGTAGTGTATTAGGTTCGAACTCAGTACTCAGTAGCAGTAATTTATGATACCGTTAGGATTGGCCCATCTCGCAGTTGACGATGAGATGACAGTTCGCGTTCATCATTTCCATCAGATACTAAGACATGGTAGTGGTAATTTTCTAAGCTTAGCTTAGATGTGGCACATGGCCGAAAGTAGGGGTCACCTAGTGAGGATTGAACTCGCTACGTGGTCGCAATCGTTCGTACGAAACAAGCTCGCTAACCATTACATCGCATCATGGTGCCCCTATGGAATGGTAGCGACCAGATATCAATCGCTGGAACAGAAAACAAAGAAAAGTGGTTTAGTGCCCGGTGAAGATTAAATCTTTGCTAAAATTCGAAGAATATTTGAAGATTCCGTTTAGCGAAATGGTAGCCATTATGCCCACTTCATCTACACCTTACAGACGAAAGCTCCCTTCCGTAAAACATTGCTTAGAAACATTAGCAGACCAAGAAGTAATTCTGCCAGTTTACCTTTCATTCCATCAAAGAGATCTTGATGTTGCGAACCACAATTATGAAGACAGTAAGTAAAAAAATATGGACTTTTCAAATTACCACATTTGTTGCTGTTACTGTTTTATTTTTTAAATTGTATCTATAATTTAAATAAAATCAATGTCCATAATTGAAATATTACTATATATTTTGTAGATGTTGTCCAGATTAGGTTTAGCTCCCTACAAAGGTTCGCTATAAATGAGAAAACTTATAAAAACAAAATTTTATCGTAAAAGTTTTTATGTTATTATTGAGAGAAAGGAAACCAAAGGATTGCTTAATAAATTATCATTTTGTTCCTTTTCAGAATCTTCAAAATTTTAAACAAATATTTTATTCTCTTGAATTAACGCTGGACCATAAAGTATTATGCAGTGATTTTTTTTCGGGGAAAAACTCATTGATTTCTAAATTTTTTCAAAAGTCACATAATTGTCGGATTTTAATTAAACATTTACGACTTTCATGAATGAATGGAGTTATATAATTTGTTTTTAACTTTTTGTCTACTTCTGTTACTCCACAGATTTAATTTCATGAAATTTCGAGAAATACTTATTTACAGAGCTTAATGTTTATATAAGTTATAAGGACAAGTCCTTGGAGAATGTAAATCATGAAGAATTTTGTCAAAGAATACTTCCAGTTACAGAAAATCTGTTCTGAATCATAAAATGCAAAATGCAATAAATATATGACGTTATTTAATTAGAAAAATTTTTAATCTCTTTTACGAATAAGATATTTTATGGACACTATTATCTTAAAAAACTTTTTTGATGAATGACTTTGAGAATTGTTTTCATTTTTTATTTTAATTATAATCTTTTAAAATTCCATACAAATGCTAAATGGAATAGCTCACTACAATTCAGCGACATCCAGTATTTTAAAAAGAATTTTTGATTTGTTTTATGTATGTATAAATGTGTCGATTTTTGTAAATACGGATGTCTGAACGGGACATTACTAGAAAGTAAGAGCGATGACTATTGTAAATTTAAAATTTATTGTTAATTTTTTAACATTTCCTCAAAAAGCATCTCCTTTAGATTATAAAGCCTGAGTACATAAAATTGACTGAAATTGCTTAGGATATTGTTTTAATTTTTTAAGATAAAAGGTTAGTAAAAAAAAATATGTAAAAAAGGCGTTCACGTTATATTCGTCAAGTAATTCTTAGCAAAAATTTTCAAAAATATATCTACATATTAAAAATGGTTTTCTGCGTTTTTTAAAAACTAATAGTAGATCATATTTGTTTCAAATCAGATTAATTAAAACTTAAATTCGCTAAACTCCCTCAAATAAAATTTCAGAAAAATATATTATATTTTTTGAAGAGAATTACGTTGTGTTGGCAGATTTGTCAATATGGACGGTTTTGCGTTTTTACTGATAATAAAAAAAATGTATTCCAATGAATTTAAATTCAGTTTGAAATACACCAAAGTGTTTTTGCTTATTGGAAACATTAAATTTAATTTCTTACCTTGAAATTTAATCTGAAAATAAAAGATTCAAGAAAATGTTTTCATGCATTTAAAAACTTTGGTGTCGTTTTTCTGTGGAGGTCCCTAAGTTTATACTAATATGTGTGTGTGTGTGTGTGTGTAAGCAAATATATGGATATAGTTCCGACAGTATGAAGAAAAATATACTGAAAAAACAAACAAAAATCCTAATATGCCCTTATGCTATTTTAATGTTTAATGTCAACGTCGGACGTTTCGGCCTAATAGACTCTCTTCAGGACATATTCATAAAACATAATTAAAATAGACCATATACAATTCAACATGAAAAAGACGATAATATATATTATAATTTTACTAAAAAGCCAACAAAATGATACCAATATTGGCAATAAAATTGATACTTTTATACTAAAATTTGACTGAATTTCATCGTTTAAATTACACACACAAACACACACACACATACATATATATATATATATATATATATATATATATATATATATATATTAGAAATGCTCTGTTTAATTTCACTTTTTTAGTTTTATAATGATCTGCATTCAATACCATTTTCGCTTGCTAGTGCTTTAATCCTCAAAACAGTAAAGTGATGCAATAAAGCCACTAAAACGCAAAACGTTACTGAATTTAAGAAAATACAAGAAAAATATATTATTAAGTAGCGAGAACAATAAAAGAACAAGAATAAAGAACTTAGAAGAAAAATTCTTTCTCATCTTTTGCAACAGGATTTAACAAGATGTTGCAGAAAATATTCCTCAAGTCAATGAAGCCAATGTTAACAATAACAAATAGATTGTTGCTAGTAAAATGAACCTGTACTCTTACTGGGACACATGATGTAAAGTTTTCAACTTGTTCGTGAGATGAATCATGCGTGGGTCACGATAAAGTATGTGAGATTTGGGAGAGTTCTAGCGCAGGTAAGCACGACTCACTGTTGGTGTTACGGACTGGCTAAAACCAGGTCAGTGTTATTTAGATTAGATCGACATGTGCAGAAGTCGATACCGATATTTATTCGTCTCTTCACGGAAATGATGATGGCACAATGTTTGTACAATGTCGGTTCTACACCACAATCCTGCACGTGAAGGCATAAAGAAATTGGTCATAACGTCGGCTTTTGTACATTCATTGGTGCGAACCAATTAAACTTAAATCTTTAATGAAATGAAAAGGTACTGCCTAGTCGGTGGATCACTAGGGATCAGCTAATTTGCGCCTATAACCTACTAAAAGCCTGAATTAAATATATTTGAGTTTGAAAAATATATCTTAATTAGTAGTTCAGCTGCTCATCGTAGCCTGGTGTATCAAAATTTTAAATTTAATCTCAATATAGTAAGCCGTCTACTATAGCCTGATGCTTTAAAGAATCTCGCAGAAAGTTCATGAAGAAATGTAATAAAGTTTAGCTAAAATGTTTACGATATATCGGGGTCACCAACTTGTACTAGATTAGGAAAGGATCATATTAAGTTTCAAATTTTGAATTTGAAACGTTCTAAAATATTCTTAACGCTTGCTGTGTAGGAAAAAGGTAAACTATGGCGGAAGCTAAGTGATGTAACTTATTTTGTTTAATTATTTATGAATTTATTTATTTTCAATATTTTAAAAATCTTGAACTAATCGTTTCCTTTTAATTTTTTTCTTAATAATTATGGCCATGTATGTTAACTGCAGAAACGAGTATATTTCTTTAAAGAAAGAAGGGACGCAGCCCATAAAAGAAGAAGTATTAGAAAATAATATTTACGCCACGTTAGTGAGTTGCATTGTGCCTAACATGTCCAGCTGTGATCAGGATAATAATGACATTTATAACCTGATGTCATCTTTCGTGTCCAACATAAGGATAAACTTATTCTTATGGGGAAACTTAACGCTCGGATAGGCATAGATCATGCATCATGACACGTTGTATTTGGGCTCCAAGGTGTCGGCTGTATGTACTTTAACGGAGTGCGCTTTTTCCTTCTGCAGAGAATTCAACTTTGTCATCACAATCCCAATCTACCGCAAGACCTGCATCCCAGATGTAAAAATTAGCATTTAATTGACTCTCTCTCTCTCTCTCTCTCTCTCTCTCTCTCTCTCTATCTATCTATCTATCTATCTATCTATCTATATATATATATATATTCAAAACAGGTTTGGTTAAATAATTTAGAGATATCATGACGATTATTTTTCGTTATGATCCTTTCAAGATTGCGGATTAATTTGTGGTAGATTTAAAAGAAAAATACCAAAATTTTCTTTCGAATAGTTTTCATTTTTCTAAGTAGTTTCAATCGCATCTGAGGCCATCTTCAGGAGTCTTAGTTTTCTGTGAGTATGCATATGTGTTTCTGGGAATTGAAAACATTTCAACTGTTCGTTATTGTACTGCTTATACAGCATTCTAGATTTCAAAGTTCAAAGTTCAGGTGTTCTTTTGATTTTTTTTCCAGTATGAGAGGAGTAACTTTTTTGTTTTTGCTCGTACGTATATTATTTTTTTCATAATTATTTAAGGAGTTGGTTACTATAGTCATAGTTGACTTTATTTCTTTTGGGCTTTAGCTCTCTTATATAAAGGGCTTCAAGGATTTTTAGTTTTTGCTTATTATTGTTTTTATGTAATATAGATGTATTTTCAACTAATATCTGGCTAATCTGTGAGCGTGGGCATGAGTGTTGCTTTAAGTGTTGATATATTGAGCTATGTTTGGCCAAATGTATGTCTTTTTTTTTTTTTTTAGCCTCGTTGTAATAAAGCCAATGTACGTATTGACATTTTTATCCGAGATACAATCTCCTAAAGGACATTTAAAATGATATACAATGTTGGCCTTTTGCAAGAAGTTACTTGGCGGAGAAGAATTGTTTTGGACACAGTAGCTTGGTTTAATACAACCGTATTAAATTTAGTATAGTATATAATTAATTTTAATTTTATTTTTAACTTGGATCAGTAGGTGATTTATTAGTGTTTATGAGTTTCTTTTAGAATTTCTCCTCCTGTTTATAGTTTGAATGCATTTGATTACGATATAGTAATTTGATATGTTTAGTGTTATATTGCATTCATTTTTATGTATAATTTTTATTAATTTTTATTTGTAATTTTGGCACACACACACACACACACACATATATATATATATATATGTATGTATGTAAAAATTCAGATATAACTAAAATATATATCTGTAAAAGGAGCATATGAATAGTAACAGATATTTATAAACAGAATTAAAATCTTGGTTTTAACTTAGAAAATGTCCTTAGTAACTAGAAGAATTTAGAAAACGCTATTATCAACTGAAAATGACATCAAAATTACAATATGAATACAATAGCGTTTTCTAAATTCTTATAGTTGCAAAGGACATTTGTTTTAAGTTAATAGTTACTTTATTTTCAATAAATTCATTTTGTTTTTGCCTTGAAAAAGTCCACATTGGACGAAACGCGTCGGCCAATAATAGTTTTCCTGTGGTCTTTTACCTTTATACATATTGTCTTTTTCTACAGGTTAATTCTAGGAAATTTTATATATATATATATATATATATATATATATATATATATATATATATGTATGTGTGTGTGTGTAGAACTTCAGATATAACTAAAAAATATATATGTAAAAAAGAAAATGGAAAACTTAACTTAGCAAACCTTATCTTAGATAAAATAAAGAAATAATATGATGGCTGCTTGGTTGGTTTTGTTTAGCTGCCTATCAACATCCATGGGTTATTTAAATTGCTGAAACCTAAACATTTTTGTACAATTTTATTTTATATTTGGAAATAATAATGTCTTACTAATGAACCCATAGCTGGGGGAGAAGAGGTGTATTCATACCTTTTCCAAGAGTATTTGCGCTTAAGTGAATAGAATGAGCCTGACTGGAATTGGAACTAGGTTCTCTGATGAACAATTCCGAGCCATTATCCATTACAGCAACCGCACATTCAAGCTTATCGCACTTTGTATTCCTAAGCGGTCAACCATCTAGATACTGACCAGGTTTGGTGTTGCTTAACTTTGGTGATCGTACAGTTTTAACGTGATGTGACCGCAAGACCTAGTAAATAGTAGAGGTATATCAATCTACAGTATTTACATTAGTCGGACTATTGTCCTCATCTTTGTCGCCATATTTGTCACAACGTTTCGGCCGTTGTATGCTCCGGCCTTCTTCAGGTGGTTGAGATTTCGAACTGAACCCTTTATTTCGATCACTGGGGTAGACTGTTCTAGTTCCACGTGCCATGTTTGATGGATGTCAGTTATCAGTTATCTCCTGCTAATTTTCCCTCTGGAAGTTCTCCACTGCCTTAACCAGGTATTGAACTCACCTTCTTTGGGTCTGTCACTGGATCTAACCAACGCCTTTATCCACTGTGCCATGTGTCCTTGAGGACACATGGCACAGTGTACATATGGCGTATATCAATCTAATATGTTTCACTTTTATTAAAGCTTCGCCAGTAAAAATAAGAAAGAAAATGTGTGAAGAGATGATGCAAGTGGTATTAAAAGTAAGGAAACTGTAAAAAATTTAAAAAAAATACAATAATGCCTAAAGATTAATTACAGGTCGACTTACGACCAGTTCGATTTACGTATTGTCGGTCGTAACCAATAGTTTACGATGGATTTCTGTCTAGTGCGTTAATGGTTTTCGGAAACACCTTGCTTCATTTCTTTGTATAGTTTGTTTTTCTCTAAGTAGCGCTTGATTAATGTTTTAGATTAGAATTCAATCTAAGCAACCACCCATAAAACTATTTGTAAACGTAGCGATAAGATTATCGCTCATTTAGATAAGGGTTCACTTGTGCCTCTGAACCATCGTTTTTTCTTTAACTATATATTTCTTTTTATCTCTCTTTGTCTTTTTTATATGTATGCGTTTTCGTTTACCCCGCTCTCTCCTTCTGTAAACACACACACACACACACACACACACACACACACACACACACACACATATATATATATATATATATATATATATATATATATATATATATATATATATATATAATTGTTTGCAAGCCCCTCACTTTAGTACCTAGACTTTTTGAATTTAAGCTCAGCACTAGACTGGCGTCGAGATCTCATCAATATATAGTAGAGCTGGCTAGATGTCACCGTAAGTTCTATGCTAACAGTTTCTTCTCTCGCATTTCTCGCTTGTTGAACTCCCTTCTAGCTCCATGCTTACCAGACAACTTTAATCTGCAAAAATTTAAACGCAATATCATTCACTATCTACTGTCATCCTGATTACTTTTTTCCTTATGCCGCTCATCATTCAAGTTTCTCTTCTAATTTTTCCTCATCCTGTAACGCCTTGTGATTTAGTGGAATTACTGCCTTACTTGGAGTTCTTTCGATTATCTATCTATCTATCTATCTATCTATCTATCTATATATATATCTATATATATATATATATATATATATATATATATATATATTCACGGTTTAGATAGATATTAGTAGAAAAATACATCACCAAAACAATAATAATAAGCAAAATTTAAAATCCGAGAAGGCCTGTATATAATAAAATTAAAGCCAAAAATAAATAGTCACCTAAATAAATAGCGTTTAGAATTCGAAGAGAGAAGACGTGTTTTTCAAATCTCTGTTGATTTCAACGGATTTTTTAACAATGTAAAAAGGTCGGATTAACGATAAAAACGAATTTGAACAATGAATGAAATATACTTTATTGAATTAATAGTTGGAAACTGTAAACATTAGTGTAAAAGAGTTGTAATACAAGACAGTATTTTTTCGATTTGATTTCAAGAGATTTCAAGCGGGGATTAAAAAATTAACAGAAAAAAGTTTTACATTAATTTTAGGAAAAAGAAGGGAAACAAAATGTCTCTTCCTTCTTCTTTGCTTGAATCTGATCGTTGCTTTTCTTGTGGCAGCATTAACAAGCGTAAAAGAGTCAGAAGTTGTTCAAATTGTCAACGGTCTATTCATTTGAGTTTTGAGGGCACTCTCACTCCTCAGGCAATTTCGGATGGTTGCCTTTAAAAATCCTTACATCTGTCAGGATCCCAGCAGCCGATGCCTTAACTATTGCAATGGACTATGCACTTTACCTGAACAGTTCACCTGACTGGGGTCACCTTTTCTCTTTTGGAACACTTGTGCTCTGCATTCCTTAAAATAAGGACCCCATATCATCTACCTAATCTATTATGAAAAATAACATTTCTTTATTCAATTCGTCTAAAATAAATACCACCGATTTAATCTTTCTAATACTAATAGATTTCATTCTTCATCTACAGTCGACGATACTAAGAGACTCCGTGCCCTCATCAATGCTAAGTTGATCGAGGGTGATGTCTCAGCTGTAGTTAGATTATTGGCCTCATCCGATACTATAATAGCTACTACACCAGAAATTCTCACAAGTCTGTCGGAAACATCGTGCGCCACCATCAGATGTTAGATTTGTTCAGATGGAAAACAATGATTCATATACTGAAACCTCGAACGTAGCGATGGTTGCCGTACTGAAGTCTTTCTCGGAGAGCAGCAGTGGAGGGTTGGACGGCCTACGACCTGGTCGCATCAAGGACTTAATTTCTTAAGAGCTTAAAAAAAAAGACGGAGGTATCCACCCTACCGCTGTTTGGTAGCATTTTTCGTCGACTCGCGGCAAAAATTGCTTTTAGACTTATTGTGAAGGAGATAGGACATGGATTGCGATCTGTCCAGCTAGGGGTATGCATACAAGGCAGATGTGAAGCCACGGTTCATGCCGCAAGATAGTTGCGAGAATACATCACCTGATTCCTCACGTATCTTATAAAAACTGGATATGAGAAACGCTTTCAATAGCATCAGAAGGGATCACACTGGGAGGACCCGACGAGGCCTGGTGACCTCCAACAAGTAATTATTGCTTTATCTCTTCTTGAACTTGAGATTAACTCGTCGAAGAGATGATAAACTTGAATTATAGTGCAGATAATTTCGAGAGTGCTAGCCAAGATATCAGACTCATCTTTGAGGATATAAAAATAACACCTGAGGAATTACACATTCTTGGTTCTCCAGTCTTTCCAATGGCCATTTGAGAGAGTTTGGATACTAAGCATGTCATTCTAACAAGAATGACTGAGAAATTGCAATTACTTGATGCAAACCAAGTCCTCCTCCTCTTGAAGAACAGATTTTCCTCTACCCAGCTTCGTCTACACTCTCCGAAGTATCCCTTGCTACCTTGAATAGAAAAACTGGGATAAAATGAAATGCATCGGCAATTTTACTAATTTGAGGCTGTCTCTGGATCATTACCGCCCCGCCCGTCTGCTATCTGCTTCACAACGGAGTAGTGTTGCCTGGCTCAACACAGAACCCTCTTCATCTACCGGTACCCTTCTAGATGATGAGTGAATTCGAGTCGGAGTCGTGATCTGTCTTGGATTCAAATTATGTGAGCGTCACAGATGCAGATGTGGAGCTTCCATTGATTGATTCTCTCTCTCTTTCCTTTTTTTTTTCTGTATACAACTTTCCCTCTTTTATTTTCTCTTTATTTCTGTTTCACTCTCTTTTTTCTTCTCTGTCTCTATTTATTGTCTTTGTATTTTCTTTTTCCCTGTCTTCTCTCCGTATTTTTCTCTTTTCTCTTTCTTTCTTTATGTTTAATTTCCTTTCTTTTCTCTTTCTTTTTCTCTCTCGTCTTTTAGCTTTGGTTTTTTTTTTGTTTTTTTTGTCCTCGATTTCTTTCTCTTCTTTTCTTTCTATTCTGTGTTATTTTTCTTTCTTTTTCTCTGTCTTCATATATTCCCCTTCCTTTCTGCATCCATCTTTCACTCTCTTCTTTTTTCTCTTGTTTTACTATATCTTTCTCTTTTCTTCTCTCTTTTTGTTGTCTTCGGATTTCTCCATTTCTGTATCTTTCTTTCTTTTTCCTCTATTTATCCTTCTTTTTCTGTGTTGCTTTTCTCTTCTCCTTTTTTTTTTCTTTAGCTCAAGTCTCTTTGTTTTCGTCTTTGCTTTTCACCATCACTTTCTTTATCTTCTTTTCTATGTTACTTTGCTTTCATTGTCTTTTTATATTTCCCCTCTCTTTTTGCATCCATCTTACATATTCTTCTTTTTTGTTGTCTCTATTTCTTTCTGTTTCATTTTCTCTCTCTCTCTCTCTCTCTCTCTCTCTCTCTCTCTCTCTGTGTTGCTATTGTCTCTGTCGTTCGCTATATTTTTCTCACTTTTTGTTTCTTTTTTTTATCTTCGTATCTTTCTCTCTTAATTTAATTTCCTTTCTATTTTTCTTTCTCTCTTTTCGTTTTCGCAATTCCCCAGCTATTTCTTTCTCTTCTTTTCTCATCTTGTTTTTTTTTCTTTCTTTTTCTTCATTTTCTTATCTTTCTTCCACGCGCCCATTTGCATTTACGTTTCTCTTGCTACATCCATTTCTCTCTCTATCATTTCTAAACCACCTAGTTAGGCATGCTCCTGGCTTTCCGACATATCATAATGAAACACCGGTTCACGTTCGATCACCGAAGTTAAGCAACGTCGAACATAGTCAGTACCTAGATGGGTGACCGCTTGAGAATATCAGCTGCTGTAAGCTTGCGTGTGCTGTAATGGATAATGGCTCAGAATTCTTAATCGGAGAGCTGAGTCCCAATTCCAGTTGGAAATACCTTTAGGAAAAGTATGAATCCATCTCTTCTCTCCCCGGCTATGGGTTAATTAGTAAGATTTGTATCATTACATCATTATTATCTCTAAACAACAAATATTGTTTAAATATTTTGTCGTTAAATAATCTGCAAAGGGTTGATAAACCGTAAAAAACTAATCAAACAAATCAAATTAGACATGCTCTTCTGACATAATAAAGGGTGTTTCAAAAAATTTGATATCATTTCGCAATCTAATAACTTTGTTAGATCTCCTTCAAATGACTTCAAATTTTAATAGCATCTTTATGTTTAATGTTTGTTTATGTTTTTTATGTCTTTATGTTTTTATGTTTTCTTATTTGTATTTTTTATGTTCTTTAATCTTTAATCTTTTTTCTTTACAGGTATAAAATGCCGTGTCTCAGGCGGTGCGCATATTGAACATTTGTGAAATCGTTCACATAATCCACATGCTTTTGAATTTCTCATTCAGATTTGGAAGAATAAATCTTATGATCTTCAACATTAATACTTTTTAATTTCATTTGCCTTAATCATGTACTTTCTGTGATATTTACATCTCAAAGGATATCAATTTTTTGAAACATCCTGTATAACTGGCAAGCACTCATTTCTTCATTTCTGATGTTAATTTTCTATCTTTTGTCTGGAAACTAATTTTCTAAAAAGTCTCTTTCTTCGTTATTGTGTCTTTCACCTACTATTACAGGAATGGTAACTACAATATTATCCCTTTCCTTATAAGGAAACGTTCAGCATTCATTGACCGAGCAGCCAGTACAGCTGTTCGTTGAAATTTATCAAATGTTTCTGTTAAAACAATTTTTCAGCAAAATATGTTTCTCGATTCCAATGTTAGCGTTCATTCCAGTATCGCCATTTGTGAATACCTAACCTTTTCTTTGAAGTAGTGTGGAATGTCAATATCTTGATTATGTTATTATTTTCGTTTCGAGTCACATACGATATTCATTTTAGTTCTTACTGTTGTTTAAAGTCCTCAAGTCATATGGTTTCTGTTATCAGGCGCAGTTCTTTGTTTGTGATTCTGTAGCGCCAGTCCACGAGGTTTGAAGAAGGATTGTCCCCACTACATATTACATTCGCCCGAAGTTATTTTTTAAACACCGATACAAGAAAGTGGTTGTACAGCGTGCTATAGGTAAATTGTCGCCATTTTATATTTCTTTTAATTTCGCGCATGTGTATTGTTTGCTTTTGATTTTGTCGACTACACAGTATAGTGGGCACCGTATATGAGAAAAAGAGCAAAACCCAGCCATGGCTGTCAGGCAGTTTCCGCAACTACATCACCTCTTGCATATGGCCACCTAACACCCCAGACTGCACCCCATTCATTATTATGTGCGGGACGCAGTTGAGCGAGAGACAAAACGCCTTGTAACCCAAAGATTATGGCAGTATTCACCAACTTAAACAAGGAGACCGTCCTTAAGAGATACAGAAGATACTGAAGTCGTCTGGGAGCTGTGGTTGAAGTCAATGGATATTTTATTGAATAAAGTTACTCTTTAGTATTTCAACATATTTTTGTGTCATTTTGGTAAATATTTCTGTTAAAATGAGATGTCAGTGTTATTTTTATTTGTCTGTAATTTAGATGATAATTTATCCATCGCACCCTGTATGGTAATAATGAGTGAACTGTGTGATATGAGTGACAGAGTGGGTGGTAGGTATTGGGTATTATGAGGACAGATAATGATTAATCCTATACATGAAGAGTTTACGATTAAATTGTTCAAGGGAAGTACCCTGGCAGGATTATCTTCCACAAAATGGTACTTCTTGAGGAAAACTCATTTCTTACATTTGTAACAGCGAGGAAATGATAGTGATGCGAAGTCGTGAAAGTAGCATTGCATACCTTATTTGTAAAGGTCTGAACTGGCGGTACAAGGCAATAGAGCTCTTTGGACATTGGCCTTGGAAGTCGCAACAGAATTGTGTTAGGCTTGCAACGTTGAGTCTGGGGGAAATAGTTTGCTGAATGGAGAATATGTCCCCATCGGGAAACCGCGTGAACGATTTTGAATTGAAGGCTGGAAATTAAGGATTAAACAGCACCAGCCCAAATAAGTTAACAATACACAATTTAGGACCTGATTTGATCTCAGTCGGCAGTTATTACCGAATTCTATCGGCGAAAAACTTCAACTTTTCGAATGCGGAACATTTTTTTAAGAATTTCACCCCAAGCAAGGCGAAAGTGCCACTACTACGCAAGGGGTTACAGAGAGTGGGAGTAAGAATAAAGAGGCGTGATAGAAGAAAGGATGAAGAGACGGACGGGGAATAGATCAAGGCATCTGAACATGTCGATTGAGATTGCATTTGAACAATTGAAGATTATAGCAATCAGGGAAGCATGTAAGAGAAAGGGAGTTCCACAGACGGGAAGTGCGAGACACGAAGCTATTGGAGTAGAAGAGACGGCTATATTTAACCGCTTCGACAGTGAAAGGGTGGGACTGAGATGCCAACTTAGTAGCACGCTTAAATTCATGAAGATTGGTATAAAGTTCTAGTTTCTGCAGAAGAAAACTTCAAACGAAATCCGTGAGTCTATGGCGGAAGCGTTTTGTAAAAAAAAGTGCCTGCCATTGAAAACTGTGAAGAAATCCTTGGCGCTGAGATATTGAGACGCAAGAAGCCGCACTGTCTCGCCTTGGACGTTCGGTGTATTCGGTCTCAAATCTTTGGTCTCAGCAATGTTAACTCCGGAATTTATAATCCATTTATACTGTAGGAGAATCAAATAACTGTATCCATGGTAACACTGGTATGTCTACAACAAGACTGACTGATTTTGAATTCAGTTTTCCTTCAAGAATACTTGCGGCTTAAGGCCATATGCTGAAAAGTCGGTTCTCGTGCGATCACCGAAGTTAAGCAACGTCGAGCCTGGTCAGTATCTAGATGGTTGACCGCATGAGAATACCAGATGGTGTAAGCTTAAATGTGCGGGTGTTGTAATGTGTAATAGCAATTCCTATCAGATTTGTTATATTTGCTTACGCGCAAATAGCCTTGGGGATGGTATGAATCCACCTATTCTCATCCCCAGCTACGGGTTAATTAGTAGAACTTGTAACCGTAAAAAATATTATCTCCAAAAATTTCTTACAATCAAAAAATTTTCTGGCTTTAAATAACGTGCAAAAAGTTGATAAACCGTAAAATACAAAATAAAATAAAATGAACTAGTTACCTCTTCAAGGCAAGAGAGACAAGTCAGCATTGCTATTTAAATCATAGTTGGGAGAAAGAAGAGGTGAAGGTATACTTATCCCAAGAGTATTTCTTCGAAAATAAATGTAACGAACTCTGCTGGAATTCGAACACGGATCTCCCATTTCTCTTTCTGAGTTCTTACACTGCCCTCGCATCCGCACTACATATTAACTTCTAGGATGATACTTCGAATCGTTCATTTATACTCTAACCATTCAGATGTACCAGGAAAATGAATTATGAAAAACAACATCAAAACGAAATTTACATATATTGTTCACTGTTGATACATAATTCATTTTCCTTTTCGATTTAAAATCATTTGAACCTTCTTAATAGATCTCATCAAAGTATAATATTTAAATATGTATTTAAATTAGATATAATATTGGCGTGTTGACAACTATAACTGATATATATTCTCACTTCTGACCTTTCAAATACGGTCTGTTAAATCAAACAAATATCACTTGAAGGAAGTTACTATTATCGATCAAAATATAAACTGATGCAAAAAGCAATGTGGCCATCATTAGGATTTACACTTGAATCGTTGTAGGCGATTACTATAAACATGTCCAACTTTTAATGACTTCAAATAAAAGCTGTTAAATATTTATTGAAAGTCAAGTCTTGAAATTAGACACAAGAGTTTGGAGTCTATTTCTCTAGTCAACCAGAAGATTCGATTTCATTGTAAGTACTTTCTTAAAATATCTGGGCTGGAGCAGCCCAACTCTCAATTTCCAGCCTTGATGATAGATTTCAAAAGCGTTCACACAACATCATAGGTGATGAATAATTTTCTGTCCTTTAATATATACTATTCACACACACACACACACACACACACACACACACACACACACACACATATATATATATATATATATATATAATTCGTCCTTGCTTCATTTCTGCTTCATATGGTATGGTGCTTTTGCTATATATTTAGATATTCTTGATACAATCCAAAGAAGAATCTGTAATGTAATTGGTCCTGACCTGGCATCTTGAGTCAAGTTCCCACCGCCGTAACGTAGCTTCTCTGTGCCTTTTCTATAAACACTTCCAAGTTCGATGAACTTTTCTCTATGTTACCCAGAATTTATAAGATTAAGTGCAGTACTAGATTGGCGGCAAGGTCTCATCATTTTACAGTTGAAATGGCTAAATGTAACTGTAGGTTCTATGCTAACAATTACTTCTCTCGCACTTTTCGCTTGTGGAACTCTCTTTTGGCCTCTTGTTTACCAGTCATCTTTAATCTTCAAAAATTGAAATGCAGTGTCAATTTTTATCTTCTGTCTTCTTAATTACTGTTTTTTTTTTTTTTGCCTCTTAATATTGTTCAATTTTCCATATTCTCTCACACTGATTAACTACTTGCTTCTTAGTGGCGTTATTGCCTTGGTTGGGATGAAATGATTAATATATATATATATATATATATATATATATATATATATATATATATAGTGTAACCCGGATATAAGAGTTGTCAGGACCGTAGATGAAGTCTCTTATATCCGGGTTTCTTATATCCGGTTTTGGTCTATTTTATATACATTAACACAGGCTCTAATTTGGGACCAGAGAAAATCTCTCTATATCCGGGTTTTCTTGTATCCGGGTCTCTTATATCCGGGTTACACTATATATATATATATATATATATATATATATATATATATAAAAGAATAATGCTTCTTTTACAAAAAACAGTAGTGAAATAAAGTCCCTAAAAAAACAAACAAATATTGCAAATAATTTCTGAAATGTGAGAAGTAGTTTTCGGGTTCACCCTTTTTGTTCTTAGTAGAGACCGTAATTATTTCACTATCAGGATATAAAGGAGTTTACTGGCACTATTTTGCCAATATTACAGATAACTTGAGTTCACTTCCTCCCTTGTTACAGCAACAAGTGGACGCTTTCACTCTCTCTCTCTCTCTCTCTCTCTCTCTCTCTCTCTCTCTCTCTCTTGTCAACTCACTTAGACTTCGACTGACTTCGATTTGTTTGTTTTCGCACAAACAAATAAACGCGGTAGTGGCGACAAAAACCCTGGGTGTTGGTAAACTTAGTATACAACCTGATTACTGACCTCTCCCCCTTCATGATTAAATAAACAGTCTCTTCTTCCCAATTGGCATTCCATAGTTCATATAAACACTATTGTTCTGACATTTTATATTAATAATTCTGATGAAGCACAGATTCTCTGGGCACAAATTTCACTACAGATTATTTTTCTTATCTATAAACAAAATGCATAGTTATTTTTCTATGATTTAACATTCAATGACATATCTGAGCTTGACATTTTTCAAAATATCTTCTTCAATTCTAGACATAGCCGGGGCTCCATGAGTACAAACAATTATGCAGGAATCCAAAAAGAAGTGGTGATACTTTAGCTTTTTATCGACGTGTCATGAATCGACTTTGTTAACGTACAGTAACCGTTAATAAATAAATATAACTCAAGTCTACAGTGTTAAGATAAAACAGTATATAATTACAACGACAGGTCAATGCGAACACGAACAAAGAAGTAAATTTCACCCAAATATAATTAACAATTTCAGTGAATACCTTGTCAGTAGCGCGGCTCGGCTTAGAGTCCGGTCAATCCTAAATCAAAACCTAAATCATCAATGTACAGTAATTCACACTAATTTGACTGGATAGTTCCATTCAATAATCACTCAATAATCGCTTAGTAATCAACCCAGCCTGACATCGCTATTTATATACCTTGCGGAAAATATATATTCAATAGTTCAAAGTGTCACGCTCGAAACTCAGAGTCTGTAGTTGCGATCTACGTGTCATGAATCACTCCTAGACTACTTCTGTTGGCAGATGACGAGAAAAGAAGGTACTGACTTCCACTTAGAAATTTTAATCGATGTACGTGCGGTTTATCGCTAGAATATTGTTAATAGAATTTTTTTAATATGTTAATTACATGTTCTCTATGTTATATATACGTTATTATGTTTGGCTATACTGCATAGAATTTTTTAATATGTTAATTACATGTTCTCTATGTTATATATACGTTATTATGTTTTGCTATACTGCATAGAACGGTGGTTCTCTGTGTCGTACCAGAAAGTTTTTCTCGTCAGAGTCCATCTTACACATCTACAAATCTACCATTTGTCTGTGAATTGAATACTGTTGCCATAAATGGTTTGATGGCCATGCAGTTCTTGGTTCTTGAAAAAAATCCCAAAAAGGATCTGCAATATAATCGATCCTGACTTGGCATCTCGACTTCACTCACTTTCTCAAAGACTTGATGTGTCTTCACTCTGTCTTTTCTACAAACATTTTCATGGCTGCTTATCTGACGAGCTTTTTTTTTTCCCTGGTGCGTTGACTACATGAATTTAAGCGTACTATTAAACTGGCATCTAGGTCTCACCCTTTTACTATTGAAATAGTTAAATGTAGCCGTCATTTCTACTCCAACAGTTTTAAATTAAAATTTGTACGGTGTAGATATTTTAGCCGATGTACATACTGTTTATCGCTAGAATATAAATAAAAGAAAAATTTTAAATATTTTTGTTGTGGATTCCGGGATGAAATCCGGTCTCAAATGAATGACAAACGCAGGAATGAAATATAGTAAATAAATGTATTGACGTAAAAATACAATTGGTAATACGGTTAGTAGATCCAGAAATGCGGTTAGTAGCAATAATAATATATATACAGTCTGGGAAATTCAGTATCGAAGTATGACTTCCTTCTGAGTCTACGTGCTCGCAACTGTGACTCCTACAAAGCGGTTACATCACACTCTTACTCTCTGTATCTGTGTATCTCTCCCGACTTCCGGCTATTCATCGTCAGCAGTACAAGTACACACTGGTCGAGTCCATTTGTATGAAAAAGGGGTGAACCCCATAAAACACCCTCCTTAGATCCATTTTGGGGGGGGAGTTAGTATTTTTTTCTCTTATGGTTGATAATCAGAGGTTCGGTAAATTTTCTCTTCCTGTTTGACCTTCTCATTTCTGTGTCTTCCTGTAGTCTTTGAATCTCAAACGTTACGAAGATTACATCCATAGAATCGTCGTTTTCTGTGGGTGACGAGCTTGGCTCCTCAACCCGTCTTTCTGTGTACATTAGATTTCCTAATCTGTTAGTTACTGTGCCAGGCTCCCAGTAAGCCATATTGTTTCTAAACATCCTAAAGTAAACCCGTTCTCCTGGTTTAAATGATCTCTTCAGTACAATAGGTGTATACTGGTTTTTGTTCTTGTTTGGCAATAATTTGTCAAACACAGACCTTATTCTCCGAGCAAACATCAATTCCGCTGGTGAGAGACCCGATGGCGTGTTCACGTTAGGTGTTATTCTGTACACTTGGAGGAACTGTTGTAACGCTTTTATCGTCGGTACATCCTCAGCTTTTTTTAACGCTCTTTTAAGTGTGTCAACGAATCTTTCAGCTTGTCTGTTCCATCTCGGGTGGTACGGAACTATCTTTACTCGATATGTCTCACAAAATTCTTTGAAGTCACTGGAGGTAAATTGTGTGCCGTTATCGCTTACCAAACAATCCGCGACTCCAAATTTCGCGAATAGTTCGTGTAAACAGTTTATGGTATTTTTCTGTCGTCAGGTGTTTAAATCTGGCAACCTCTGGCCATTTACTGAAACTATCTACTGTTTTTAAATAGTAGTAACCTTCAATGGGTCCTACGTAATCCACGTGGATTCTGGACCACAGTCTATCGACTTTAGGCCATGGCTTTTGTATAGAGGGTGGTGCTTTCGCCGCAGGAGCACAACCTATGCAACTTTTCACCATTTGTGTAATATCATCGTCCATGTTCGGCCAGTAGACAAAACTCTCATAAGCGATTTCATCCGGTTTTTTCCGGGATGTCCTAAGTGAAAATCTTTCAAGATCCATCTTCGTAGCGACTTCAGTATTACTACTCTCTCGTTATACAATAATATGTTGTCACAGATTGAGAAACTATCTGCTAAATTCCTCACCTTCTCTTCTAATTTTTTCTTGGTATTCTGAATAAATTCGTCTCTTTCTGCTTCTCGTCTTATCTCTAGCAGCGTTACAGGTCGTTCCTTTATTGTATTGCATAATACCTTACTGATTTCATCTTCAGCTTCTAATGCCGCAATTACCGAATCTTCTAACCGTTTGCCTTTCGCAGGTATTAATCGCGATAGTCCATCAGCGTGTCCTATTTTCTTTGATCGTAAGAACTCAAGTTTGAAATTGTAGTTTAGTAACACAGTTCCCCATCTTAAAAGTCTGTTCGCTGTATAGACTGGTAGACCTTTTTTTTTAACGTAAAATCGTAAGAAGTGGTTTGTGGTCCGTTTGGAGCGTGAACTCTCTCCCATAAATATATCTGTGAAAACGAGTTACTGCAAAAATTATGCCCAATGCCTCCTTTTCGATCTGTGAATAGTTTCTCTCCGCCGGTAATAATGATCTAGATGCGTGTGCAACGGGTTTGTTTGTATCGTTCCGCATCTTGTGTAAGAATACACGCACCTATGTGAGCTCGCGTCACTTGCAATAATGATTTCGAGTTCGGGATCGAAATGTGTCAATGCTAACTCCGAAGTTAATTTTTGTATTATTTCCATAAATGCTTTTTTACAGTCCTCTGTCCAATTCCAATTATTCTCCTTTTTTAGTAACTCATTTAGTGGAGCCCTCAGTTTATGCATATTATCAATAAATTCGCCATAGTTGTTAGTTAGGCCCAGGAAACTTTGTAGTTCTGCAACATTTTTTGGTTCAGGCATATTTTTAATTGCCGATGCCCTCTCTGGGTACAGTTTCCTGCCATTTTCATTTATTATCTGACCTAAGTATTTAATTTCATTTAGGAAAAAATCATACTTTTCTCCTTTTACTTTGAACCCAAAGTCCTGAATTCTTCTGAAAACTTCCTTTATGTGTGATGTGGGCTCTTCAACATTGTCGCTCTTAATTAGAATGTCATCCAGATAAGCGCTCGCGAAATTCTGTCCCGTGAGCATTCTGTCCATCGTTTGCTGAAAAATTGCTGGTGCAACTTTTACTCCGAATGGTAGTCTGTTGAATTTGTACATCCCTTTGTGCGTACACTCTTCTTGTACTGGGATTTGTAGATAAGCCTCACTTAGATCTATTTTTGAAAATATCTTAACGCCGTTGAGCTCTGTAAATATTTCCTCTGGGCTCGGTAGTGGGTAATGATGGTCTTTTATAGCCTTGTTAAGTCCCGTCGAAAAATCTGCGCATACGTGGATTTCTCCTGACTTCTTTTTTACATCCACTCGATACCTACTAGATTTTAAGTTTCTTTCATGACGTATATCTTTTTTTGTTTTGCCATGAAATTTAACATTCACGGTTATTTCTCCGTCGAATTTTATTCGTTTGCCTGTAACCGACTTGGTAATTTTTTGTGTCTGTAGGTTGATTATCGTGAGGTCGTAACCCGAATTCAGTTGAAATTTTATCTTTTTATTTAAAATTTCCAGTTCCACATATTTCCTTATGTTGGTGTTGTCTTCGTTATGTATCCTAGTAGCTCTTATTCTACTAGTATCTTTTCTGTTCCTACACTGGGATGCCTTGTGGCCCTTTTTTCCACACTCAAGACAGTTTTTATAGCTAAAGCGGCAATCCTTGTTCCAATATAGTGCTCCAGATCGATAACATGCTGATGGGGGCGGGGGCTTATATTTGCTTCGATTTTCGTCATAATTTGCCCTGGATGTTGTACTTTTTCTCTTAATATAAAATTTTTGTTTTCTTTCCGGGAGGGTGAAAATCTTTTTTCATTATTGTAGAATTTTTGTTTCCTTTCCGGGGAGGGAGAAAAACGTAGACTTTTGTTTAACTTACGTATATGAGATACTCCTGACTCCTCAATATCCTTTGAGTCTTTCTTTATACTTAGGCATCTCTGGCAATCTTCCGATAATTGTTGTAGTGTTAGTCCAGGTTCATTTTGTAATTTTGAAAGCATTCTTTTGCGTATTTCACTATCTTTTGTTGAAACTAACCCTTGAACAAGGATGAGACACTTGAAATTGTCCGGGGTTAATTCCGCTATTTTGAAGTCGTCGCAATGTTTATTTACGATTGCGGCAAACGTGGAATAATCCTCGTTATCGCCTTTTACCAGGTTAAGGCATTTCCACCTCATGTGGAAGAGTGATATTTTGGGGCTGAAGATTTCTTTAAGACATGTCACTGCTTCGTCAAATGTTAATTCGTTCGTCTTTTTTGGCAAGATATAATCCACGAACTTTTTATATTCTTCAGTTCCTAATTTTCTAAGCAATAGACGTAGCTTTTTTGCTTCTGTCCAGTTTTGACAGTCGCTGTTAAAGATGTCTTCATGTCTTCTGAACAAATCTTCGAAATTTTTGTCCATATCTAGAGAATATTTGAAAATCTCTATGGTCTTCCACACTGCGTCTTGCGAAAAAGTTGCCTCTTTTTCAATATCTAATTGCTTGTTACCCGCTACTTTCAATATTAGTTCCTAATAACTCGTAACTGTTTGTCGCTAATTTGTTGTGGACGACGAGGGAAAATTTTTTTGTTGTTTGTTCTTCCTGTGTGAGTTCAAATCGCTCGTCGTCAATTTGTTGTGGACGAGGTGGGGGGGGGTTCTATTTCTTCTTCTTGTGTGAGTTCGAATCGCTCGTCTCCAATTCGCTGTGGACAACGAGGGAAAATTTTTTTGTTGTTTTTTTCTTCCCGTGTGAGTTTGAATATTCGTCGCCAATTTGTTGTGGATTCCGAGATGAAATCCGGTCTCAAATGAATGACAAACGCAGGAATGAAATATAGCAAATAAATGTATTGACGTAATAATACAATTGGTAATACTGTTAGTAGATCCAGAAATGCGGTTAGTAGCAATAATAATATATATATAGTCTGGGAAATTCAGTATCGAAGTATGACTTCCTCGCAACTGTGACTCCTACAAAGTGGTTACCTCACACTCTTCCTCTCTGTATCAGTGTAGGGGTGGACCCCATAACAATTTTAATTACATTTTCTTTATGTTTCACCCCCCCCCACACACATATATATATATATATATATATATATATATATTATAAAATGTTTTACTATGTAGATATCATTCCAAAATAAAATTTCTATGGTGTAGATATTTTCCTTGTAGACAACAAACCGAAGTAGCACCAAAGAAGTTGATACAATTGAAGGTATTATCAATCAAATCGAAAATATCTTGTCACCTTGTTGTTTAGAGTACTTGATAAAATAATAACTATTCTCTATTTTTTACAATCAAATCTACTGACTGCTAAAAGTTAGTGTTTATCACTGATATCGGTAGATTCATCCAATTGAATTGCAAACATATTTTCTTCTTTCAGGTGAGATATTACATGGAATTCTATATTTTCGCATAAATCCTTAATACATCAAGAAATTGTATTATCTGAGTGTGGAATTTCAAACAAAAATTCTGTTCCTATTCTTCATCAAACAATTGTTTTTGCATTTTGCTCAACACGCCGATAAAACAACGAATGAGCTTCTGTTCCGAGCTGCAATCATTTCTTTTTATTGATTTGTTTTTATAGATTATCAACCCTTTGCCGGTTATTTAAAACCAGTAAGTGTTTTAGATTGTAGGAATGTTTTGTTCTTTTAGAGATAATAATGGTTTACTGATACACGTTTTACTAATTAACCCATAGCTGGGGGTTAAGTGAATACAACGAATCCAACCGATAAAAAATTCTGAACTCTTATCCATTATACCACTCGCTCATCCAAGCTTACACACCTGATATTCCGAAACGGTCACCCATCTAAGTACTGACCAAGCTTCCCTTCAGTGATTGTAAGATAACAAATACATACGTTTATTTATTAGAACAAAATTTTTTTTAAATCAGTATCACCCTAAGCCAGGCAGTACAGCTACAATATGCAAGGGTTTACAGGGTGTGGAGGAATTAGGAACAGAAACATTAGTAGTGGGGATGAAGAGAAAAGAGAAAGCGAAAAGAGCAATCAGGGGGGCTGTAGATAACAATTAACATTGCATTTCCACAGACGAGAAGTGCGAGAAAAAAAACTTTTAGCATAAATGTTACGGCTATATCTAGCCAGCTCAATTATAAATTGATGAGATCTCGCTGCCAGTTATAGTATTACGTTTAAATTCACAGTCTAGGCACCATATCGATTTAAATTTGTATTAATTTTTTTATATGTACTCTTATTGTGCTTTGGGCAGTTTTTTTTTTTATTAATGACCTTTAAAAGATTTTGCGGCACACGAGAATATCTCACGGCACACTAATTTGCCGCGGTACGCCAGTTGGACGTTACTACTCTAACCAGTGTCATATTGTTGATAGCTGTAAATACTTATAAAGGCTATACTATTTTGGCATAAGACTAAAACTGTGAGACTGCAAAGAATGTTATAACACGCGAACAATGTCCTGTGAGATGTTGCTAATGTTTTTATTGCAACAGTTCCACCAGTGATCATACTGTAGATCATGGCTTTCAACCTTTACACATAGCCCAGTTTTACTTTGAATTTTTTTTTTTGTGTGGGGTTGGACCCTCATAGCCATTTTAATAATAGATAAGTTTAGGAATTGTAGAGGGTGCCCTAAATAAAAGAAAAGAAAAGAAACAGGAAATTTGGTAGTTTATTTAATTTTTGAAACTTTTGTTACAGTTATTTGAAACAAAAGCAAAGAATAGAAATTTAGTAGCTTAAAACAGAACAAAAACACAAATGTTGTATGTGGTGTTTAAACTAAAAATGTCCCCAATATTTTAAATAAGTATTTATTTAATTACTATACTCTTAAATAGAACAACCACATCGCATTTAAAATTTGATAACTATGGCATCCTGGAACAGTAAATTGTTAAAATAATTATATGTTAGTTTTTTGGGTTCATTCAAATAGTAAAATATATAGTAAAATATATAATTATTTTTATATGTTAGTTAATATTTTTCATCATATAGTAAATCCAAAATTTCCTTTTTTGTGATATTATAGAAATAGTAAATTGTATATGCTTTATTTGGAAGCAGAACTAATTTAATGAAAATAAACTTGTATTTACAAGTAAATTCTATGGAACATTTATGTACACTAGTAAAATAACTCATAATAAACAATTTTAACATATGTGAGTAATTAATAATTCTTTTTTAAAAGTGCAGATATATTCAGTGAGATTCCTGTGATTGATATTGCTATGGTGGTTCTTTTGAATTTAGGAAAATTCGGTAACAGAAGATACAGTAATTTGATAAAAAATTCATAACTATAGGTTTTGGCATCGTCACAAAACAAAACATAAAGTTTTATCGTCAAAATGTTTACGTTATTATTAAGATAAAAGGCCAAAGTATTTTTTGATTATTTTTTAAAAAAATTTTAATTCTTTCTAACACGTTCGAAATTTTGGTTAAAATTTTGTTTTCTTTACGTTATCGCGATGGCATTATAATAAGATTGAGTATTTTGCGCCATTTTTTCCGTTGAAAACACATTGATTAAAAAATTCTTATAAAAATCAAATAATTGTTCGGTTTTAATTACATTTTCAGGACTTATTCATAAATAAATGTAATTATTTTTTTATTTTTTTTTAGAAAATTTTGGTAAAAATATTTTTTTAAATATGTTACCCCCCCATTTACTTAATTTCATGAAATTCTTCGAAATACCTTTCTATTTCCTGATTTTTTATTCGTTAAAAGTAGGGCTCCTTGGAGAATGTAAATCACCTTTTTTTTTTAAAAAAAAATTTGCACAATTCTAACTGAAAATTTCCTATGAATTGAAAAATAATAAATGCAATATAACTATGATATTATTTAATTAGAAAAGCTTTTAATCGCTTTTGTAAAAAAGTTATATTAAGGTCACTATTGGCTGAAGAAATAAAATTTTTCCGATGAATAATGAATTTTTACAAGAATTTTTCATTTTTTAAAAATTTTAATTATAATAATTTATAATAGTTTAAAAGTCGTGTAAATTTCTGTATTGAGTTATTTCCTGGATGTGATATAGTAGTTAACTGGAAACTAAATTTATGAATCCAAACCTAAAGATTAATACACATATTTGCAATATTCTATTTTTAAAATAATTTTTTTAAATTTTTACTTTTTTTAATTTATACGTTCCTTCTCTTCGTGCTTTCTGGATGTGGGGGCCTAGGCACCCTTTTCGATATTCTTAAATAAATATTTTAAATAAGTATTTATTTAATTACTATACTCTTGTTTTCAAGCAAATTAAAATCGATTTATCGACGTTAAAGTTAAGTTCTTGTACCTTTTTCTTCAAATTATTATTTTACTAAAAAAAAAACAACTAGTAAATAAATAAAGTTTTGGATAGTTATTTCTTTTAAAGAAGCAAAAGTTTAAAAAAATATAGTGTAGGGTTCTTAGTCCCCACTCCAGAAAAAATCAATTTTCCATCGACTTTTGATAGTTACCGAATTTTCCTACCGTGTCAAAATTACCGAATCTTCCGTTCCCGAATCTTCCATTCCCGAATTTTCCGTTCTCGAATCTTCCGTTCCCGAATTTTTCGGACACAGGATTTTTTTTTAATATTCGGCTCCATCAATGTCAATGATAGTCGAAGATCACCCCTTTTCACAATGACAATTTCGAGTCCATTAATATATTAATTTATTTATATTAATATTTTATTTTATTAATATTTAAAATTATTATTATTAATATATTAAATTCATTTATATAATAAATTATAATCTTTATATAATTTCCATTTATACATATAATCTTTCCTTAGATTATTATTATTATTATTATTATTATTATTATTATTAATATTTTGCTAAGGCTCTGGATTTATCTGGTAAAAGGCCGCAAATATGGATCAATAAAAACAACCGAGTAATCCTTTACGAAAGTAGTTTTTTTTAAAAAAACACTGCACTTTAGCAAACACTTCTTTGCCGGTATGTTTTATTTACTAAGAATAATATGTCTGGCACAAGGCTATAGTAATAAGATATCCAGAGACGACTGTACACAGTACGGTAACGAATTAGTCGGCAACATTCGGTCGATAACTATTGCTCTGTATCATGCACTTATAATATTGATTTGTGAAACGTAGCTTAGTCTGGCACAAGACCATAAATTGAGGGTGAGATTCGATCTCACCAGGCCACGATAGTTTGAGAGATTTGCATGCTCGGCATGTGCGAGTGCCAGCTTTTCAGTCATGGTAAATGTTGATATTTATGAAGAGCCTGGTACAAGGTCATAATAGTTGAGCACCAGACTGTTTCTACAACAGGCATCCCAGTGATTCTACAGTGTAACCCGGATATAAGAGACCCGGATATAAGAGAAACCCGGATATAAGAAAGATTTTCTCTGGTCCCAAATTAGAGCCTGTGTTAATGTATATAAAATAGACCAAACCCGGATATAAGAGAAACCCGGATATAAGAGACTTCTTCTCCGGTCCCGACAACTCGCTTATATCCGGGTTACACTGTATATAGAGTATTTTTTTGACAAAAATTGTGCGAAAAATGTTTTAAGTTTCTATTTCCCCTGATTCGAGATAATACTGTCTTCATTTTTTAGCTGAAATTTTGTTTACAGCATTTTATAATTTAACAAAGACTTTCCTTTCTTTGGCGTAAGTAGAAAGATGGTATTGTATGACGGTTTGACCCTATGTTGTTAAGTGTTTCCTGTTGTTAACTACGCTAAATTTCATCTTTATTTACAGTCACACGAAAGCCAAGTTCGTAAAAGACGTTGAAAACGAGTAGCCCGTGTTTATACAGAAACTTTCTTTTTCTAAAAAGACTTTATTCCAACTCCCACTAAACCGAGAAGCATTTTCTTTTTATTGATGGTCGTATTACAAAGTCAAAAGGCTGTAGCCAGAGCAAAGAGGTATTTAAAACAAAACAAAAAAATCACGTCGGTAGGAACTGAAGTCTTAAATAACCCTTCTTTAAAAATAAAGCTTACTCAAATATCCCTAATTAGTTACAAACACACAACAGGATTCAAGCTTACTACAGATCTATATATATATTTTTTTAAATGTCAAGTCTCTTCAGGGCGTAGACGATTATGATTATCCACAGGTTCGTTTTCATTGTTATCTGTGAACTGAAATATGATGTATTCAGCGAAGGAGGGGCGTATTCAACATTTGATTATTTTGAGGCAATATGCGCTTATAGGTTTTTGGTAATTTTGATCAACATTTCTTTTCATGGTTAGCCGTAAGGGATTGTAACTGTAGAATTACCTTACACTGAAGTAAAATAAGAATAATAATACTTATTGAGAATTTATTCCAGGAAATATCAAGTTTTACGGAAACATTGTTGTCAATTATGCATTTAGTTACATAACAAAAAATATAAATAATATATATTTTGATGCTATATTCATTTTCTCCTTTGATATTGACAGCATTTTAGAATACTTTGGCTGCAATAAGTTTCCTAAGTTGAACAAAATGGAGCTATTTCTTTTATGTTTTGTTACCGCTCTTTTCCATTGTTGTTTTTAGATCGCTTTCTTCCAGTCATTTTGATGAAATTCTGAAATTTAGAATGATTTTCTTCCATTTAAAAAATAAAGCATATGAAAAGCAGTATTTCAAATTAATATACGACCAAAAATAACATGTTTTTGACAACAAAAAAACTTAAATGATTTCACTAAAATTATGTAACAATAATATAATCATATTCCACAGACAAATCTATGTTTTATGTTATCTCATCTGATTGCATGCTTAAGAGCTATAAATCTAAATTAAGTTTGAAATATTGTGTAATCGGCTCTATTTTTTGGAAAATACTTGGATATGATATAATGAAAAATTTGCAGAGAAAAAAAAAGCAATTTTCGATTTTTTGTTGAATACGTGTTCCTCCGCCGAACGAGTCATATATTATATCGTGGACTGGTTTCTCGTTACCTTGTACAACTACGGTTAAATGTACGTCTTCTCTTAGACTGGTTGCAAGAAAAACCTAAAAGAGATCAATCTACTCTCCCTCTGTCGCTTTCTATCTATCTATCTATATATCTATCTATATATATATATATATATATATATATATATATATATATATATATAATTTTTAAATTAACAATAAATTTTTAAAAAATACTGACGACATGCATTTAACGGATGTTCATTGAAAAATACATCCCTACACCTACCAAAACGTAACTAAAATACAGCGATAATGAACACACAAACACCCCTTGTCTGGATGAATAGATCCTTGCAAACGTGATTTTTTGCTGTGCTTTTAAAACCCAGTAATTTTAAAAGTTACTCCAAAATTCGATTGAGGATGAAATGGAACTAATGTCTTTAAGTTAATTACAAAATTAAATACGAAGCTTTTAGCTTCCATTTTTGAAACTTGGTTAGAATTGTGTAGCGAAAAAAAACATATTTTAAATCAATTAATTTATAATATTAATGATCTGTAAGTTTACATTGAGCAATATTTTGTAAAAATAAGAATATTTATAAGAACACCGGATTATATATCTTACTGTTCTTTCTTTTATATATATATATATATATATATATATATATATATATATATATATATATAATTATATATATATATATATTGCATAATTATAAGGCCAGCTGAATTTTATCTTTAAACTTTAACAATTGAGCTAATTATTAATATTTTGTACATTATTATATAGTATTAAAAATACCAAAGGTTCAAATAATTACAATGAGTAAAAAATCAGTTATTGTAAAATTATTCAAAACTTCGAAAAACGATTGTTGCATAATTATAAGGCCATTAAAAAAATTTTATTACAAAAGTGTCAAACACTACATAAATAAATTATATATATATATATATATATATATATATATATATGTATGTATGTATGTATGTATGCAGGTGATGTGTGTGCGTGTCTGCATCTATGTATAAATGCAATGTAATCTCATGCCAAAGTTCAGCGTATAAAATAATTTCAATGAAGCGCTAAAAACAAAAACGTTCAGCAAGCAATTGCCGCTTTAATCCTGTGTTGTACCATTGCTGGATGCCTTATAACTGTCGCCATATGCGAAAATGAACTAATCTATGCAAATCCCTGCAGTTTAAAATCTTATTTATAATGAAAGATAAATTTAGACTTTTAATTTGTTTCGAATTGGTAGTAGTCTTGCCAATAAAGAAAGATTATTATAGATGTAATTTAAATGCACTGAAAATTATTTTAGCATAAAAATGAAATGCATGATGAAAATATTGTCTGTAGTCAGGAATTAATGTAAACTTTTCAGACAAAATAAAGCTGTTTTCTACATCTCATGTAAATGTATTATTAAATATTTTATTCAATGATGCCATGTGTGTGACAAAAGAAATAAAACAAAGAAAATCAAATTGAATGATCAGGAAAAACAATTAAAGGTTTTCTTATAATCTTAGTAATTTGGTTAAAAAGGAAAAGACTTACTTGTAAAAAGTTAAGAATAACTCAAAATAACTTCAGTCGGAAGTTGCTAGGTTTTTGTCGTATTGTTTACAGCGAATGGCAGCAAACGGACTGTTCTGAAGCAGATTTCTACAACAACTAACTTCGCCAGCCAACTCGCTTAATTTTGGCGCCAGCCAACTCGCTTAATTTTGGCGCCACCAACGAATACAAATACTCGGATGAAAGGCCTTCACTTGTAAGGTCATTCAACCACATCAACGAGTTCTTTGAAGTCCTTTAAATAGTCCAGAACTCTAAAATGTTTCTTTAATAAAAATAGATTCTCTTAACAGTGTAGACATTTGAAATGCTTTTATTATAGGAAAGCATAGCAAATGACAAAAATGGATGTTCAGTAGTCGAGGATTATCATGATTCTTCTATACGCCGTATGTTTTCAGGACGTGCGCGATCATAGCTCCCCACAATTTCCTATCCTTCGCAGCCTTTAGCAGTGTTTATCCGTTTACCAATACTCTTGTACGCCTGTTCCGCAATTGATTTACACAAGTTCGTCATATTTGTGCTATATACCCTGTGAGACTTAAGTTTGCCAAGCCCTTCTTCCTCACTATGTGTCCAAGAAGTTTCAGCTCTCTTTCTGATTCTGAGTATGTCTTCTTTTTATCTTATCTTTAGAT
>CAHIKZ030005429.1:510000-535000 GCA_903632075.3 Acanthosepion pharaonis | reverse complement strand
AAAGATGCTGAGAATACCACAGAGGCAAGATGTGAGCATCAAGGGTGGTTTAAGGAAAAGGGGAACAAAAAGGAGATTTGTATACAAAAGCAGAAAGAGACAACTGGAATTTCTGGGACAAATAGTGAGAAAAGATGGCTTGGAGAATTTGACACTGACAGAATATATTGAAGGCAATAAGAAAGCGGTAACCTACCTAACGAGGTAGTGTAAAATGGATGATTGATAAATGAATTGGGAGGGATAGGAATGGAACAAATATTGCTTATAGTATAGAAAGTTGTGGAGAGCCATAATCGCCAAATTATGAAGGTACAAAGAACCTAGAATAATAATAAGAATATAAAAAAAGGATTTCATGTAAAAAAAAAAGGTTATTTTGTTTGACACAGTGTCTACTTTTAAAGAGAACGCTCACGACACAGTTTTTAGTTTTTCTTATATATATATATATATATATATATATATATATATATATATATATATATATATATATATATATATATATATATAATAATTTTGTCTGAATCGTTTACATTATGTCCTGTCGGTGTGGACTAGTCATTTGGACCTAATTAATGTGAGATCGCGACGGTTACTGTGCCTCGATAAAAAGAGGTTTGGTTTATTTATTAAGATAACATTCATTCCCCGTTGACACCGAAGCCTGAGATTGAATCGCGGGATTTTATACAAAAGTTCTACTAATTCATCTATGACAGGGAGTGTTCGAAAGAGTTTTTTTTTTTTTATTTCAATGCATTGCAAATATTGAAAGATTACAGGAAGCCCATCTAGTAAAACGATGCGCGCGTCAAATGGACTGCCGTCTCTCGCCACTCGTCTGATTTCACGTGCACATTTAAATCATCATCACCATGATGATCATCAATTATATTTTGTGGTTACTTTTGTTTTAGATGTTATAATATTATATACGAATAATGGTCATTTTTAGGCATTATTTTAAACGGCTGCTAGCCTGGAGTATACCTCCAACCCAGAGTACACCGAGGCATATTCTAAGCTAGGCTACCAAGGTTATCTTTTAAGCTAGGCCACTTTGTACTCCTGGGTATAATATCGATTGAATAGAGTATATTCGCTTCTTTAACCATGTAATCTATAACAATAACTCAATTAAATGAAAAATTTACTGTTCTCAAATTACAGTGTTTCATAATAAGATTGTCCGTGTTTTCAACTTTACTCCTAGAAGGCGTAGCCCAACATGTCATACCATTCTGGAAGCAGGCCGACTTCGGAAGCAAATTAAAAATATTCAGGGTCGGATCCGGTCTGCAATCCTGAAATTTTGGATTCCCATGTTTTCATTACAGCGATTGTTTTCGGCGATTTTTTTACGTGATTTTTTTGCAAAGAAATTTTTGATAGGATAACAATTTTTATAACTTGGAAATAAATAAGGAAATAAAACTAATTGCGAAATCCAGCGAAAGTCACCCAGTGAAATAAAAATAATTGTACAGAAAATAGGTCATCTACGTACGTCTACGTACATCAAATTGTCTTTAAATTTAGTGGCGTTAAAAGAATTATCGTTGAATCCTTTAAATAAGTAAATTTATAATATTTATGCTCTGTAGATTTGTATTGCATTGTGCACTGTTTTGTAAAAAAAATAAAAATATCAATAAAAACAGCGGATTATATATCTTACTGTTCTTTCTCTTTATTATAACACACACACAAACATATATATATATATATATATATATATATATATATATATATTGGTATCCGCAGATGATAGTCTCTGATACTATGGAGCTGGTAGTTTTTACACATCCGCAAATATTTATTGAGTCCCCATTTATATTCCGGTTCGTTGCTTTGAATATTAGAATTCCTGGTTTTTGGATCCAACTAATTACGATTGAATGTGTTCATATTAGCCATTATTACCACTTTTTTGACTAGACTCATCACATAACATTAGTGTTATGAGAGTTATAACTTCTAATACTAAAAGAGATTATAGATAGGGCTAGTTGCTGTAGAGTATTCTAGCGGTTTTTAACACTATTTATATTCAGACTATTTGCCTTATCTTTGTTGTTTTCATCCAAACGTTTCGGCAGGTGTGTATCGATTTGAGTAACTTACAGAGAATTCTGAACTGAACACTTTATTTAATTTACTGGTATAAACTGTTCTCTTTCTACTGTTCTTATTTTATTATGAAATAAGAACTAGAAGATTTTAGGAATATCGTCCAGGGATATCGTCCAAGGATATCGTCTCGCGATATATCGTCAAGTTCATATTTTATTTTACAATAAGAATTAAACGATATCTAGGGATATCATCTAGGGATATTCACCAGCGATATAATCTCAGGATATATCGTTTCGTTCTCATTTTATAATAAAATAAGTTCTAGACGATATCTAGAGATAGATATACCTTCTTATTGTCTACATATATTGTCTATATATTATAAAATCAAAACTCGACGATATCTAGGGATATCATCTAGGGATATCCTCTTGCAATATTGTCTCAGGATATGCCGTAATTTTTTTTATTTTATTATAAAATAAGTACTAGTCGATATCTAAGGATATCGTCTAGGGATATCCTTGTGGGATATTGTTTAGAGATATATCGCCTAGTTCGGCCACATCGAGGTGGTGTAATGGTTAGCAGGCTTGTCTCGCTAGAACTAGTAGTGAGTTCAATCCTCACTGAGTGCCCCTTACTTTCGGCCTTGTGCCACATCCAAGTTACGCTTGGAAAATCTCTATATCGCCTAGTTCTTATTTTATTATAAAATAAGTACTATACGATTTCTCGTGATATCAACTATGGCTGTTCTCCAGGGATATAGTCTCAGGATATATTGTCTAGTTCTTATGTTTTTTTATGAAATATGTTCCAAAGCAATATCTAGGGATATCTAAGAATATTCTCCGGAGTTATCGTCTCGGGATATATCATCTAGTTCCTATGTTATAATAAAAACTAGGCTATATCCCAAGATATGAGCAGTGGAACGAGAACAGTCTACCACTGTAAATTGAACAAACGGTTCAGTTCGGAATTCCCTGTAAGTTACTCAAATCTATATACACCTGAGGAAGGCCGGAAAATCCACTGGCCGAAACGTTGTGATAAAAACAACAAGGATGAGGACAACAGTCTGAATATAAATAGTGGTAAATTACTGGTAACTTCAGAAATGCATACAAAAATGATCTATTTAATACACTTAGGTATGAAGTAGATTCGTTGCAATCAGCGCAGTGGGGTTTATTCTGCGCCAGGTTAAACTATACCCGAGTATATTATGGGAGGGACGGGGCACCTCGAGGCGGTGTAATAGCAAGCTTCTCTCGCTAGAACATTAACGACTGAGTAGTAAGTTCTATCCTCACTGGGTGCCCCCTACTTTCGGCCTTGTGCCATATCTAAGCTACGCTTGGAAAATCATTGGGAGGAGCGGTTAATTCTGGCTGCTAAAACTGGGATTGAGACTTGCGCGCGGAATTAAAGAAGTGGAAAGAAATGAGTCAATATTTAACTGTACTGTTGGGCAATTCGACGTAGCTTAAGAATTAACAAGCTTGTTTCGCCAGATCTGTTACGGCTAAGTAGTGCGTTCGATACTCACTCTTTGCGTCATACTAGCGGCCTTGTGCCAAATATTATCTACGATGAGTAAATCCCTATTCGCTTGTAGTGCCCCAAATTTGTCGAAGCGTTTTTCGGGTGTCTCTTAAAAGAAAATATATAATTAAAAAGTGATTTTTTTGCAAACAGTGAACGATAAACTGCTGTCGCTTATGATGGTTTAAAACGGAACGTTAAGGTAAATCCGACCATAAGCAGATGAAAACTTTCAGCTGAACAAGGTTCATGGAAAGATAGCAGTTCAAGCCACAAGGATATGGTCCTACAGAGGCAATATACATTTGACGGTAAGTTTGAAGTGCGGCATTGTCAGATTTGGTTCCGGGGTTAACTGATTTGCGTGAAATCGGCAATTCAAGAGGTGCTTCATGTACATTTTCTGACAGCCGCACTTTGCTCGAAGCGACATTTGATTAAGAAACCTTCCATTAATGTTAATCCCCTTCCTGCTAAAGAGTCTCTACTTCTGTTTGATAAGAATTATAGAATTTTTATACTACTCTGAAAATCTGGTTGTTAAATATGTCATCCTTATCTGGAGTTAATATTCGCATCTAATCATTGAGGCTGTAATTCTCAGGAGAGATTCCGCGGAGCCGGCTCGTTTTAATCCCCGAAACCCCCGACCAAGGAGGTGGGGTCGTTTTTTTGAGTCCCCGTTATGGCCTCTGCCATTTTGTCAGCACTGTTTTATGGCCATCCGCCATTTTTTAAAATTATTTTTAAACTGACGTTATATTGTCTGTCATCAAGTAATAATAAACATCGTGTATATCTGCATGGCCGTTGCGGTGCGTACTACGCAGGGACCCCCGACATGGTGGGAGCCCCCCCCCCCCAGGCTAGTTTCGGCAGCGTTTATTTGCTTTTTGTATTTCTACTTTTTTTCTACCTAAGTTATATTTTCAATCATCAACTATAATAACTGACAAGGCCGATGCTTACTACTCCGAACCTCATAACCCTGTGGGGCCCCATGCCTACTAAGAAAAAGTGCTAATTTCAGTGGCGCTTGTATTTTAAATTTTACGTTTCTTTCTGAACAGTTCTTTTAAATCAATTAAGAGGCTAATATATCTCAGTAAAATCATTTTTATTTCGAGATCATCCACTAAGGAGGATTTTTGATTTTTTTTTACTAATAGTAATACTAAGCAGAAGTCCACAGCTCGTAATTAAAATAAATTTTCTAGTCCCTATTGTTTTACATTTCTAGAAAGATAAAACCAAAAAAATGATCGCTTAGAAAATAAAATTTTTTAAAGATTTCAAATTTTTTAAAAATTTTTACCGAAAACTGAAATATTTTTAAAATAAAAATTTAAAACAACCCCGTTTCAGTTGTGTTGGAATCTTTGTAAAACTTTTTTTCCAGTGGAGATGCTTCGGCAATTAATCTTTATGGAAATGTAAAAATTTGCGACTTAAACATTTTTTCGAGTAAAATTTAGTCATGAAAATATTGGTGGTTATTACAAAAAGAAAAACATTTTCTCAGATTATTTTTAAATTAAAAAAAGAAACTATTCATTATAAAAGTAAATAATCTATGAAAATTTCCATTTAAATTGGATAATTCCCTGATCTTTGATAATTTAAAAAAAAAGCGCTGTCCTCTCCCACAAAATTTCCTTCGTGGGTTTATGACCGCCAGGTTAGGAAAGTCTGAAATCGATATGTTTAAAGAGGGGGACGCGTATCAAACTTTCGGTGAATGGGGAGACCCAAGTGCCGGTCCTGAGATTACGTTTAGTTTGCCTTTGGGAACGCCCAAATGTTGAGCGATTCAAGAAAGCACATTTTTTTAAATTTTTGTTTTCAATGACTCTGCTTGTCTTTGACAAAATTTAGTTTGACAAATTTCAAAACGTGTATGAATTTATGGCACAATGATCGACTGTCTACGAGGATGGGCTGATAACTTCGTAGGCTGACGACTGTCTACGAGTATGGGCTGATAACTTCACAGGCTGACTATCTACGAGGATGGACTGAAAACTTCATAGGCTGACTACGAAGAACTGATCTATACAGCTATGAAATCTTGCATGCATTGTGGCTGTAATTCTCAAGTAAAACACTTCTTATGCATCTTCCTCGAATTGTCTTTTGACAGTACCCGACTAGAGAGCGACCTAGAAAAGCTAATTTACTCTATTACGGTTTTCAATACTATCTAATAAATACTATACTAATTTACTCTATATCAATACTATCAATACTATACTAATTTACTCTATTACGGTTTTCAATACTATCAAGTATTGCTTTGACAAATTTCGAAACTCGTAAGATTTGAGGTAAAACTACTAAAACCAACTTGAGATAATTTAAAGATTTTCTTATTTTAGACTTGTTTCTGCTCAAGGCTACTCTGCTTTTTAAGTATACTCTTGTGGAGATGATATAAATTCGTGCCTTTACAAATGGTATTAGTGCACAACAGACAAACTTGGAATTTGAACTCGGTTTTTCGTTTCCACACTCCTCGCCGATAATCGTAAGACAAATTTGGGATTTATCGTTAATCTCGAAGTGCGAAGAAAACAAATACGTGAGATCCGAGAGAAATACCGGAAAATGAGTTGATTAATAAAGAAAAACTTTTTAAAAATATTTTACCATTTTTTTTTTTTTTTTTTGGTAGTTCTATGATATTTCCCGTGTATTTAGTAATGTAGTAATATGGTGTCTATCATTAAGCATTCAAGGAATTACATCGAACTTTAAAATTTATTTGGAAAATAGAGAACAATAATGGTCTTAGTTTTTTTTTTTTTTTTTTTTTTGGCATTCACTAAATCACATATTGATATTTCGACAATGTTTAACTTTCGGGCCGAGGATAAACTACATCCGGCAGCAAGACCTCTTTGCCGATTTTTTTTTTTCAACAGTGCACCGTACACTAATCTGGACTCATTGGGATTCCTTCCGTCTTCCAAGCAACAAAAGATAACGCTCAGTAAGACGTTGGTTCATCAGGTACTTCTAATATGTTCAAAGACAAAAATCATTTGAGAAATTGAAATGATCACGGGAGATTTACTTTGGTTTGGCTTGGTTTATTTCTGGTAATATTTTTTCCTTCAAGAATCTATTTCTGATAATATGTTTCCTTCAAAAAATCTATTTCTGGTAATATTTTTCCTTTAAAAAATCTATTTCTGGTAAAAATTTTCCTACAAAACATCTATTTCTGGTAAAAATTTTCCTACAAAACATCTATTTCTGGTAATAATTTTCCTTCAAAAAATCTATTTCTGGTAATAATTTTCCTACAAAAAATCTATTTCTGGTAATAATTTTCTTAAAAAATCTATTTCAAAATTTTCCTACAAAAATCTATTTCTGTTAATAATTTTCCTAAAAATCTCTTTCTGGTAATTTTCCTAAAAAATCTATTTCTGGTAATAATTTTCTTACAAAAAATCTATTTCTGTTAATATTTTTCCTTCAAAAAATCTATTTCTGGTAATAATTTTCCTACAAAAAAATTATTTCTGGTAATAATTTTCCTACAAATAATCTATTTCTGGTGATAATTTTCCTACAAAAAATCTATTTCTGGTAATATTTTTCCTTCAAAAATATATCGCTGCTAATATTTAAAAAAATGTATTGCTGGTAATAATTTTTTACAAAGTATTTCTGGTATTAAAACCTATTTTTACACTTTCATAGTTTTTTGGCTCCAGTTGGATCAGAGGCATTGTTGTCGTACATAGTTAATCGTCTTACCCAGGATGCGGATGTATTTTATCGTCATACCCAGGACGGGGGAGATTTAGATGAAAGTGCTTTTGTCTTGATATTGTCGTGTCTAGCATTCCTACTAAGATCTCGCAATTCGCTACACATAAATTAATTTGTCCCCAAAAGTGTCCTGCTTTTTTTGTGTATTCTGTGGATTTTTTATATCAGCATATGTTTTTCTTAATGAATCTCTGCTCGTGTGTAACACTGTTATTCGCCTGCAAATCGACATATTGTCTTTACTGCGGAATAAATATTAAGATCGATCCGTAAAATCGCTCTATTTACTACCATATTAGTTCTGTAATCTGCCATTTTATATGTCAATATAACGATGATTATATAAGGAGAACGGGTCAAAATCAAGAATTAATCAAAATATATCAATATTCGGAAAAGAAATTGCGGTAATTTACGTAGGTGCGTCAAAACATCTGATTCGGCGATATCTAAGTATTTTTTTAAATAACCATAAGAGTGCGCAGTCATGTTCTTGGTACTGAGGAAGCCTGACTGAATTGCCTTAGATATATATTAAGTCCTTTCAGCCCGCTCTCTAGAAGTCGAAGCTTTAGGGCCCTGACTTATATCAGGCTTTCAGGGTTATATATATTTTTTATATGTAGCAGACTATGTTTGGTGTTACTTATGTTTTTCTCTGTGTACATATTTTCCGTTCTCAATAGAATTCCAATTAGAGAGGAATCAAAACTAATTAATCACTTAGTTCAATATTTATTTTATTTCTGTCCTTTTTTTTATTTTGATATATATATATATATATATATATATATATATATATATATAAATTAAATAAAAACAGACCACTTTAAGGTTCCATGTAATAACCTATTTCACCACAGCCCTTTTAAGGACTGCGGATCATCAAGACTTTACTTCCGAACAAAAATGGAAAGAAAATTAAAATTTTTTTTCATTTTTCAAAAAAATATATATATATATATATATATATATATATATAGACTCTTCCCGGCAATTTCGACATATGGGAATCCAAAAGCATCATTCCGTTTTTATGTTTGGGTTAGTGACACTTCAGTCCTTCCAGTAACCAGCATACAAGTCCACATATTGTGCAACAGTAAGGATCTCGGGACGTAACCACAGGAATATTTGCTGACACTTTTCGCCGTTGTCTTTCTTCTCTTAATCGGTCAATATGACTGATTACGAAATTTCTAATATCACTCTGGTACAAATATCTCCATTTATTTCGATCTAGGACAACTCACTCGAAGTTAAAATCTGAGATGTTATTCTTTAGCTTGTCCTTGTACATGAGACACGGCCCTCCAACAGCCCTTTGTCCACTGCCAAGCTGGCTATACATGAGGAGTTTAGTTATTCCGTTATTACTCATTTTTACAACTATATATATATATATATATAGAGAGAGAGAGAGAGAGAGAGAAAGGCCCCGAAACGCTGCACATTCTCTCCTGATGACCCCAGTTTAAATATAAATTCGAGAGGAACACATCAAAATTCAGCGAAGTCATATGCCGTAGAGAAGCTCGGTGGAAGTGTCATTGGCATGAGAAGCATTACACATTCAGCTCGCTTCAGGTGAGTTTCAATTACTTTCCAGTAATTTCCTTCTATACATTACTAGCAGTAGAGCCAGGCGTTGCCCGGGATGCAACAGTAAGAGATAGATCGACCATCATAAAGACTGAAAAATAAAATTGACAAAGATTATTGTTTAAGGTTGATGGACACGCATGTCTTAATTATTTTTGTTTTGTTTTTTTTTTTTTTTTTAGTTTTTTTTACGAATTGGTCAAACCCAAACTCAAACAAAAACATTGTTTTCAATCGTTATGAGTCTATCGATTGAATAGAATTTTATTATAAACAATTGTCTTGTAAATGGAACTTTTAAAGCATTCTGAATGTAAAAATAAAGAAAAAAGTGTGCAAGACAATAAGAAACACTACCTGCCAAAAAAAAAAAGAAGTTTTGTTGAAATCGGTTGAAAAAAAGTAGGAAATACGATCCCATAAACGATAAACACACAACACACACACACACACACACACCTGGATTTTATAATAAGTATAACCCGATATGAGTTGTCCCCCTTTCATTCTCGCGATGCCTCTTAATCGTGTTTTCAAACTGATTTCGTGCAAAAACAATTGTGTTTTGCCAATTTTTGGCGCTGTCAGAACCACCGCAAGGTAATTTTACGTAGTCCTGTGAAGTTTTGTTGAAATCGGTTGAAAAATGTAGGAAATCCGATCCAATATATAAACGTACAGACACACACACACACACACACACACACACACACACACACAACCAGGGTTTTATAATAAGTATGATTTCCTGTTTGATTTTAATATTATTTAAAATATTTTATCATCCATTTAACTGTTCTGTCCGGTCTTTTGACCATGGGTGGAGGTTATCCGTTGCTTCCAGGTTAGGATTGGGTTTCCTTCTAAAGTCTTCTCATTATCTATCACACCCAGTATGGCCTTCTGCCTTAATGGCATTATCGCCTTGTTTGGGGTGAATTGATTAAAAATATATTAAAATAACTCGATACTGTTACCGAAAATGGTGACTGAACAGGAAGGCCTTCGGATTTTCCGGGTTAACTATTCTGAATATTTATTAATTGTGGCAATCAACATTATTCAATATTTACTTACCTACCCTTTAATAAGAGAGAAATACATGTAAATTTTTTTGTGAAAACGTGTATGCCAAAATAGGTAGATTTTGAGGTTTTATATTAAAGATGATAGAAAAGAAAGTAAAACATTAAATTCGTTTATCTCGGCAACCTTCATCTTGTTCTATGCAAGGAACTGAAGCGCCATGGAATTCTTCCAGCGTTCATTTGAACAGAATTTCAGTTTCTTAAATGCACAAATTGCAATTGACGGTAACCTTGAAGTGCACACTTGTCAGATTTGGTTTCAGGATTCCCTGACTTGAGTTAAATCAGCAAATGAAGAGGCGCTCCTAGTACATTTCCTGACAGCCCCACTTTGCTCGAACCGACACTTGATTAAGAAACCTTCCATTAATGTTAATCCTTATTTGATATCTTTCCTGTTACAGAGTCTTTGCTTCTGTTTGAAAACAATTATAGAATTTTTATACAACTCTGAAAATCTGGTTGTTAACTATGTCATCCTTATCTGATGCTAGTGTTCGCATCTGATCATTGAGGCTGTAAATCTAGTGGGAGATTCCGTCTAGTTGGCCCTTGACAGCACCTAAATGGTGAGTGATTAAGAAAAGGTCATTTTTTTGAATTATGGTTTTCAAAGTTCCTGCTTGTCTTTTGACAAAATTTATGGCACAAAGATTTTCTATCTACGAGGGCGTGCTGAAGACTTCATAGGCTGAATATGAAGGAATGATGCTAGAGCTGTGAAGTCGGCCATGTATTAATTTCATCTCTTCTTATTTATAACTGCATTGTTTATTTTCAGGTAAACTGATATCTGACTGTTCAAAGATAACATCAAATGTAACTAGTAGCAACTTCTTTTGAAAATGGATAAAATTTGGCATCATGGTAATATCAAGTAACTACAGAAAAAAATGTTTACCCGGTATCGACCCCACCCCCAAGGACATTCATGCTGACATGATTGCTACACTAGCGGATGATGCTCCAGCTTTATCAACAGTGCAAAAGTGGGCAAATTTAGGAGGAGAAGGTAGAATCTTGAATTGATCAATTCTGCTCAAGTAAGGCGATAATACGACTTAGGTGCAAAGGACTGCTTAAAGTATTTGAGAAAGAAAAGAATGAACCGGAAATCCGATCCTAAAGAGGGGGGGGACAATGGATAGATATATACTCGTATTCAGAAGACCGGGGAGGCGTATGAACTGCACGATAGGTGAACCTATCTACCACTTTAATGGTATTGGTAATATTAGCCATTTCCTTATATGGAAGCATTAGATATCCATTTATCAAACAGTCAGTGTTTCTGTCAGAATTTATAAAAACTTTCTATTAAAATAATTGTTCTGGAAAATAGGTTTCAAAAGTCACACAACTGTCATTATTTTTCCCAGTATTGATGGGGGTTTATTTCCTAACCAATATTTAACCCAAAGAGAAAATAATCACCATTTTTTTTCACTTCGGGTTAAATGTGCTATCCATTTTAATTGTTGCTATTATTGAGAGTCCTCAAGTGTGTCGAAGTTAAGTGGTCGCAGAATGGAGACAAAGAGAATGTTAAAGAATCAAACGTTGTTTAGAACAGTAAAAGATAAGAAGGTGTGAAGAGCCATGATCACCTATGTCAATAAGAAGGAAATACACATGGTTGTTGTAGTGTTCACTATGTTTCGACTCCTTTTCTAGGAATATTTCATAGTTTTCAGACTGTTATGATTTTGCTCACAATATCCAGATGAAGTATCTGATATTTCATAAATCATTTAAACTAGTATCTTCATCATTGTTATTTCGAGCTTTTACTTTCACCTGAATTCATGAGAATAATTTTTAAAATTCCACGAATCATTTAGACTAGTATCTTCATCACTGTTATTTTGAGCTTGATATTTGAGCTGCATTCATCAGAATAATTCTTCGTAAGGAGGCGCGGTGGAGTAATGAATAGCAGCACTGATTGAGAAATTGGAGAGCTGAGTTCGAATTCATGTCGAATCCATTACATTCACTTACGTGCTAATACCCTTGGGAAAGGTACGAATCCTCTTCTTCAACCCTAGCTATGGGTAAATAGCAGGATAGACCGGGTTCTATAGCCTTGGATGGCAACTGGTCTACCACAGAAAGAAATGGCAGCCTACTGCGGGAAAAATCTGCCTAAGCGCGTATCACGTATGGCACATAACTGATTCATTTAATCTCGTATCCTCTTCTTTGTTGTTTTGTTCTCTGTTTGTTTATTTCTCGGATTGTCTTTAGCACTGGAGTAAATATCGTTGGTTCACGCATTAGTCGATCTAGTATCTTCATCATTGTTGTTTTTAGCACATTTTTGTCGGCTCCGAAATAAACTTTAATCTCTTACTACCGTGTTCCACCTCGCATTAATTCCCCATTGTCCGTAATACTTTCACTTCACCCTCTCCTCCCCTTCCTTTAGCTTTCCACTCACACGCTCCACATCCACTGATTCCTCGACACTCCTGTAAATCCCGCTCTCTTACATACTTTCACTTACCCATTATTTTTTCTTCTCTTTTCTTCCAGAGCAAAGCGACTTATCGCTACTTAGAGAGCTAATCTATCGTTTGATGTCGAAGAAATCAGTTTTATTGATCAGTTCAAGCCAACCAATCGCCTTGAGCTTTCTGAACGACGGCACGCGTTCTCCTTCCATTAACAAACCGTGAAATGGGGCAACACAAATAAACAAAGACGAATTCTAGTTCGAATATCCAAGGACATAATTAATAACTATGATAAGTGTCATAAACTTAATCTGTAAGTAAAGTTTACATTACTTCAGGACAACTGACAATCATTTACAACATTTATTGAATCAACCATTGACAATAATTTTGACTGCAGTACTGATTAAAGGAGAAAGAAATTTATTAATGCAGAATGTATTGAAAGTGTACTAATTTCGGAAATTTTCACAGAAAAGCTACATCTTTGAACATTTCTCCTTTCCTCACAAAACTCCTTCAGATAGAGTTTAGGATAATTAAAAACAATAGAAAAAAAAAAAAACCAAGTTAAAAGATTTCGTTAATAAAAAACAAATAGTAACAAAATAACAACAGCCTGAAACTGGGAGCTTATTCTTGGAAATCTTTTTTTTTGTGGGGGGGGGTCATCTTTCACCATGCGCCCTCATCCGGAACCCCAACTACAAAATATGATAACTAGTGTATAGAAATACCTCCATGATGGCCAGTGTTATATATGTAAATATAGATATATATTTACAAATAGTGAATATTTTTAGAAACAACTCTTTATATGACGGCAATAATTAGAAATTTATATATTAGAGACATCAAAATTAAGCAAGTACAAACATCTAAATATCCGGGGAGTTTTTTTTTTTTTTTTTAGCAGAGGAAGGAAAATGTGACACCGAAATCCGAAGTTGCATTGGGATAGGGAAATATGCTATCCAAAATTTAAGCAATGTCTTAAGAAAAAGGAACATCTCATTAGAAACAAAGAAAAACATTGTTATGCCCGCCTATATGGCAGCGAATGCTGAACAATCTTCTTAAAAATGAAGAAGCGAAAGAAATATGGTACTATAGAAGAATGCTGAGAATACCATGGACTGAATATGTAAGCATCAACGAAGTTTTTCAGAAAATGGATACATAAAGGTCACTTATACTTAACATCAAGAAGAAAGAGTTGAAATTTCTAAGACTCATAATGAAAAAGAGTTCATAGAAAATGTAACACTCATAGCACAGATTGAAGACAAAAGCGACAGAAAAACACAAGTACAACCAACCTAACGAAATGTTTGGAAGAACAGGGATGAGGAGGGATAACATAAAGACAAAATTTAATAAAAAGGACAGGAAATTGGGGAGAACCATGATCGCCAACGCCCTGAAGAGACACGACACATAAACGAAGAAAGTCGCTGAGGATTTTGAACGGTATCGTATAATAGTCACATAAACTCGTTCATAAATCCAGGAATTCGAAGATTTTTTTTTTTTTCTCGGGTCTTTAAAGAATTAGAAATAAACTAGAGAATTATCGGCTGAAACATTAAAATCTATACAGTAATTATTTCATATTCCAGCTTTGTCTGTCATACCTGCAGAAGAGAGTGTCATACAAAGTCTGACCACTTTAGACGCTGATCGTAAAGGAATTAATTTTTGACCAAATAGGGACCTAATATTATCTCGTCAGATAAATGGATGCCTATTCCTACAAGAATTATTGAAATTACAAAACTAAATGAACAAAAATGAATCTTAGAAAGCAAACCTTAACGAGAGACGGAGGATGTAATTCTCAATCAGGGTCGCTATCAAATCTAAGCAGTGTGAGGCGAATTTCCATGGGCTGCGACAGTTTGACTTGTATCCTTGATGGCTATTTTGCCACTGGGAAATATGAAGATTTCAGAATAATGGATCATAAATCCATTTTCTTTCGGTATGGAGAATATTTCAGATGATGAAAAATTGAAGGAAGAAATTAATTTTTAGCGGAGAAATTAAATACTTAAAATGTCTTTTGGAAGCAAGTTTGAGGGAATTTTGGTACTCAGCTTTGGATATGTTGCCAAAACTTGGTAGAAAAGAACTCCGTGTCGTCATTCCATTTGCAACAACATATTTGTCTGAATCTCGGTTTAGTTCTCTTTTTTCAATCAGGATAAATTCTAGAAAACGCACGAATCTACGAAGAACATGCAGATCGCTTTCATATTTTGAGTAAAAATGATGAATATAATGCCAGAGCAAAGAAATCTCTGAATTTTATATTTACATTCGTAATTCATTTTATGGTTTATAATTTTTTAGATTAAAATCTAATTGCTCAATATCTATTTAGATATTGTCCTGAGTATGATGATAAACTACATCCGCGTCCTGGGTAAAGGCAATAAACTACATCCAATAGAAAGGCCTCTGATCAGGAGGTTTTGATGAGTGTGAAACCAACTCGTAATTGCTGGTGTTTCCAGGTCCACCCTAGCCCAGGGTGGTAGAACCTGTCAGGGTCCCAGCTATGGTCAAACAGTTAACCCACACAAAAGGGATCAAAATACTATAAAAGTATAAATATAGGTTTTAAAACCAGCAATATTTTTGGAAAAAATTATTACAAGCAATGCATTATTACCAGCAGAATATTTTTGAAAAAGGAAAATATTACTGCAATACATTTTTGGAAAAAAAAATATTGCCAGCAATAAAATCTTGTCAGCATTTTATAATCCATTTAAGTTGATATGCAGTAAAACAAACCAAATGAAGCCGAACCAAACCAAATTTATTTAAATAACTTGTGCTGAGTTAAAAGTCCAATTTGCTGCCGAGCAGTAATGTGTTTGGTTGAAAAATGTTCATCTTCAAATGTGATGTTACTTTTATAAAGTAATGGAATTAACTGTTTCTATTCAGAAAACATTCGACATTCATTGTCCGAGGAGTTAGCGTCACTATCGTTTGGATTTTATAAACACTTTTGCGAAAAACAGGTTTTACGAAAACAGATTTCTCAGTTCAATATATCGCTCTTTATAGTATTGATGGGAGTTTCCTTCCAGACCTTTTGTTTGAAGTTGTGTGTAAAGTATTGATTATATCTTTAGTTCTTTTCAGTTGCATATGTTACCTATTTGTGTTGTCACTGAGGTTGACTGTGTTTAAATGATGTCGCCTTTTATTATAAGGCAATGCTGTTTTTGTGATTTTGTAACGCCTGTATATAGGATCTGAACAAAGCTCTTGTAGATTCAAAGGATTAATTCATTTGAAAATATTTTTAAACATTTATCTGAGAAAACAGCTGAATAAAGATGATAGATTAGATATTTTGCGACGAGCTATACGCCATGATTGACATTCATATAGGAATCTAGATTTGACAAATCTGTTCAATCCTATACATTCAGATTAATATTTTAGCTTCGTAGCATCTTGGAAAAAGTCCTCCCAAAGCAACCTATCCTTTATTCAATTTCTTTATCCCCTAAACTAAATTATTTATAAATGATTCGTATGCTGACGTATTTGACGTATTTAGAATTGCTTGTTCTGCTGCTAAGAAAGTTGGTTCGCTGCGTTGCGCCAAACAGTTTTTTCTCGTCAGAATCTATCTCACACTTATGTGATGTGATACTGGAAATATATTAAATCTTTTAAATTCAATATCTCTCTATATTTCTGAGATGAGGTATTGTAACTATTTACACTATTTACATTGTTCAGCATATTTGTTTTCATATTCACAACGTTTCGACCGTTGTATGCATTGGCCATCTTCAGGTGATTGTTCCCAACGGCATATGGCCCAGTGGATAAAAGCGTTGGTTCAAGTAATCCAGTGACTTTTTTTTTAAATCATTTCTGTTGTAACCAAGTAAATGGTTAAGAAATGACAAAACAAGAGGTTGCAGATAAATATTGTATTGAACAGTAAATACAACAGAAGTGTGTTACACGACTTGGGAGTGTGTGTCGGTTGACCAGCGTTCAGTCTATATCACTGTTCCCCTGAGGTTTACTTTTCCTACTAACTTTATAGTAATTGGAAGAGTTTACAATAGACTCATTAGAGGGAGGACACCACAACAATTTAATTCCAAGCAAGGCAGGAAGACCACTATTATGCAAAGGTTACAGAGAGTAAAAGTGAACAAACAGGGTATCGAGGGTTTGAGAAAAGGATAAAAGATGAACCGGATTCAAGAAGACAGAAGGTGGTGATGGACGTTGCATTTAAATTTTTGAAGATTGTAGTTTTCAGGAAATCAAGTAAACGGAAAGAAATTCCACAGGCGGGAAGTACGAGAAAATAAACTGTTGGAGTAGAAGTTGCGGTTACATTTAATATTTCACCAGTAAATTGGTGGGACCGAGATGCCAATCTAGTAGCACGCTTAAATTCACGAAGTCGTAACACCAGGGCAAAAAGCTTGTCAGAGCAGTTGCCATAAAAATATTTGTAGAAAAGACAGAGGGAAGCCATATCACTTTGGCGGGAAAGTGACTGAAGTCGAGATGCCAGGTCAGGATCGATTACATTGCAGATACTTCTTTGGATTTTGTCAAGAACCTCGAGAAGAATAATAGGAGCACCAGGTCAGATATGTCAGCAGTATTCAATGCATGGACGAATGGTAGATTTGTAAATGTGCAATATGGACTCTGACGAGGAAAACTTTCTGGCATGACACAGTGTCCCAGCAATCTATGCAGTAGATGCAGCTGTTGAGTCGATGTATTCGTTTCACTTCAAGTCAGTTGAAAAGATGGGGCCAAGAAGGCACAATCTGTTGCTCTCCAGGAGTCTTGCATAAACCATGCTGATGGCGTCCAGGAAAGACTCGAAGAGTTGTGAGTTGAATACCTGGTCACAGCACAGGCAGAATTACTAAATAGAAAGGACTGAAACTGAGATAACCAGTCACCAGGAACTAGAACAGTCTACTCCAGTGAACGAAATAAAGAGTTAGATTCGAAGTTTCAATCACCTGAAGAAGGCCGAAACGTCATGAATATGACAACAAAGCTGAGGATAAGTACGAACAATGTAAATAATGTAAATCGTTAAACCGCACGTTTTAGAATTTCGATGAAATTTTTCAGACAGGTGTTTGTACTTCATTTTCAACCCGAATGTAGTATGCTGTGGAGACAGGGTCGTATCAAGTTATACTAATTACTAAACACGTTGCTGTAATACAGAGTATCTCAGTTCTTTGAAGACACTTCCATGAATTTAAAAAAAAAAAAGGATATCATGAAAGAAGAACTTTTTTCAGAGAGAATTTGCATGAGTAATCTTGAGATACTTCATTTATCTAAGAAATCCGCCATTAACATCGACGTCTGCTTCAATACGAGTTCTGAAACAATGACCTGCCCGAACCAGATGATCTTTATTTGTTTGGGATATTGTGTTAGTTATAGCAGACTTCAGAGTTTTTATAGTGTTATGAAGATGTTAATTGACTCTCTCTCTACTATGCCACATACGTAGTCGTTCAACGGATTCAGGTTTGGAGACCGAGGATGCCATATATTTTAGCTGAGATGAACATGGAGATTGTACCTTATCCATTTTCGCGTTGTCTTGTCCTTATGAGACTACTCAGAATCTTCTTTTGTCTACGGTCTTTCTTTGCTTAAAATCTCTATCCAAGAGCTCTCTCTAATACATTCTTATAATTAACAGCATTGACTGTTAAAGAAAATTACTGAAGAGGTATGGCATCTACTCTTTGCTCAAAACTCCAACAATCATCACAGATTCTTGAGACTTTGTGTACATTAACGTCTTTATGTTTTTTTTTTCGGTCAAACTTTTAGTCCTAATCAAAGTTGCTCCCATCAGAGAAAAACCAAAGTATTCCAAGTTCTTGATGTTTCAAATTTTTCAACAAACGATTTGCGCAGATTGATCATATTTTGCCTGTGCAAACATGAATTGGCCGCTCTGCATCAAATATGCCTTGTATCAAAGGTCTTTATTCACAATTCTTCCGATAGAATCCCTTGAAATCTAGAGCTCCTTAGCAATGGCGGTAATTGACTTTCTAGGGCACTTATCGATAATTTTCTGTCTATTATACATACGTAATCTTATGGTATTGGTATATTTAGTCAATGTTTTAGTTTCGACTACTTTTATAGAGTCTTCCAGCTCTTTTCGAACTTTGTCAACAAAAGAGTTGTGTAACTTTCAGAAAACGAATGCTGTCTAAATCACAATGTCTTGCCTTTAAGGGAAATATTACAACGTACCTATTCCTTTGCTGAGATAGCTTGACGCTTATCATAATTTATTTGAAAAGAAATGACATAAAGAAAAGTTCCAGCAATGAAAAGACGTATCTTCAAAGAACTCAGCAATCCTGTATTTTCATTGTTAATGTTTGATCCGTGAAAATATATAATTGATAATATATTAGAAAGCAAGTCGAAAGCTGGACTGATCCGGTGTGCTGTGAGGCAGTCGGTTGTCGAATGGTCTAAAGCATAAAGGGTCAGATGGTGGTCCCTTTTACGAAGTAGTACGCAGGTACCAATCACACCGGTGGGCACCTTTTTTCAAGTTTTCTCATAGGTGGAGGCCAGTAGACAAAATAAACAATGTTTACAAAACGAGACGTCTACATAAATATGGGTATCCCCAAAAATTTTTTTTAAATAAAAATTAAAAATAAATATCGATTAAATGTTTAAAAATATATATTAATATTTTTCATACGTTGAATACGTCCTTCCTCCATTTCAACAAAAAAATCAAAAATTGCCTTTTTCACTGCAAATTATTGATTATCCAAGTATTTTACAAAAAAAAAAAAAAAAAAAAAAAGACTAGAGCCGGCTCCATAATATTTCAAGTTCAGTTTAGGTTTATGATTGATGATTTATGAGATGAGACAACATAAAATGTAGATTTGTCTGCGGAATATCATTACATTATTGTTACATAATTATAGAGAAATCATTAAGGTTTTTTGTCAAAAGCATTTTATTTTTGGTCGTATATGAAGATATTCCTTTTTACAGACTTTATTTTTAAAATGGAATAAAATCATTCTAAATTTCAGAATTTCGCTATTGCCCATCAAAATGACTGGAAGAACGCGATAAACAACAATGGAAAAGAGAGGTAACAAAGCGTAAACAAAATAGCTCCAGTTTGTTCGACTTAGGATACTTACCATTACAGCTAAAATGCTGTCAATAACAATGGAGAAAATGGAAAATACCTAACAACAAATCGAATAGACAAACAAATCGAATATAGCATCAAAATTTATATTATTTTATTTATTTGTTATATGACTAAATACATAATTGTCAACAATGTTTCTGTAAAACTTGATATTTCCTGTAATAAATTCTTAATAAATATTATTATTGTTATTATTTTACTTAATTGTAATGTAGTTCTAGATTTACAATTCCTTATAGCTAACCTTGAAAAGAAATGTTAATCAAAACTGCCAAAAACCTTTAATCGTGTATTACCGGAAAATTATCAAATGTTGAATACACTCCTCCTTCGTGTCATATATACATACATACAGTTTGCGATGAATAAATTTTGCGTCTAAATTAAATATAAAGTGAAAAGAATACTGAGATCTCAATTTAACAAATATATTAACAAAATTATTATAGAAATAACTTGAAACACTAAAGGGTAAATTTATTCAATAAAATCACCATCACGAATCTTCTGCACTGTCCTCAGATTGACACCCAAACACTTGCGATTGTCAACCAGTACAGCAAGCCGTTTCCAAATTTCTGGCGGAGTGAATTGCATCATGGCGCTCCTTTAACCAACTGACCCTACTATACGGTGCAGTCGACAAAATAAATAAAAAAAAAAAACGCGCATGCGCCAAATTAAAAATATAAAATGGCGACAATTTACCCATCGTACCCTGTGTATATATATATTATGAAATTATTTTAATGTATTTTCTGTTTATACGTTACTTTTATCGATACAATTATTTAAGTAAATGTCCAGTTTATTATAAAAATAACATAAGAATATATATATATATATATATATATATATATATATATATATATATATATTTATGCTTGACGTAAAATATCCCATGAAGTATGTAAAAATGGAATATGAAATGATATGTATGCGATAATCAGTTGGATGTTGTTAATTTTTTTTATTTAAGTGGAGATTTTTCTCTACTTAAAAAATTTACCAACACAAACCAACGAAATTTATCTTATTGACAATAATTATATAGCCAAATATCATTACTTTAAAAATATTTCAACCTCAAACTGGTACATCAACACACACAGACACACACATGCAGTGTAACCCGGATATAAGAGACACGGATATAAGAGAAACCCGGATATAAGAGAGATTTTCTCTGGTCCCAAATTAGAGCCTGTGTTAATGTATATAAAATAGACCAAACCCGGATATAAGAGAAACCCGGATATAAGAGACTTCTTCTCCGGTCCCGACAACTCTCTTATATCCGGGTTACACTGTATTATTATTATTATTATTATTATTATTATTATTATTATTATTATTATTATTGTTGTTGTTGCTGTCTTTACAATATAACTAAGAACGTTCAATACTGGTCGAATATCAACACAGTGTTTCGCAATATGTGAATCATTTATCGCGACCTTCGACTATAATGACTGCGTTGACTGAAGAAAATCTGTTTTATAAATCATATTTATACTAACGTCCAAATTTTAAATCCGTCAATTACAATTGTCAATCTCACGAGTTCCTCACAACAATTGACAAGACAAAGTATCATCTTGCTTCATTTTTCGTTTTTAATTTAAAATCACACACTACAATGTTTTTTTATCGATATACTGGCGTATATCAATTTTTTTTTAAGATATCCACGCATATACCGATTTGTTTATCGTGTGAATCGATATATATATATATATATATATATATATATATATTTCCACCAATCAGAACACCCAAAGGTGAACTAAAATTCCGTCAACTGTGCAGGGCTTCAGTTTTTACTCACACGCTCAAACAAAAAATATGCAGTACAAATCAGAATTTCCACCCAGTAACACCCACTCTTACCTAATGAAATGACGTAAGAAAGGACATAAAAGCCTACGAAAAGGACATTTTCAGCTGTTGGACGGCACCTTGGTCCAGGTTCATAAATTTCGTTGGAAAGCGATCCCCCATCTCCAAGAGAAAGCTCGCCAAAATGCCGTCGCCTCCGTAAATCACAACTTATTCTCCCTCTTCTTCCGTACGCCTCTGCGGCTCCTTTTTACAAGTCCACAGCTTTTTTCAACGAGAGATATTTACATTGATTTATCATTTATTGTATTTTACGTTAATATAATAGTTTATTTCTTTAAATCTCTGTTGTTTCTTCTTTGTTCTGCCACTAAAAATAACGTTTACGCAATAACATATATATATATATATATATATATATATATATATATATATATATATATATTGAAGAGAAGAGAGGTGCCACAAACGTTTTTGGTTGTAATGTGGATTTATTTAGAAAAAAATATTATGCTTTGTTTTACATAATTTTACGACACGTGTTTCTGGTCTCGCGACCGTCTTCAGGTAAAAGCGGAGATTTCCGCATATTATTAAAAATAATTAATTTTTTCCTTATGTTCAATGTTAAATATTCTCGATATGAGACATCTGTGTGTGTGTGTGTTTGTGTGTGTGTTTATCCGCCTAGGTACACTTATACAGTTGCTAATATCTCATTATTTAGTTTATATTCACACCTTGGCGTTGCTGCTGTGGTTTCTGGGGCAATTAGGCGTTTACAGGACGGAGTTGGTAGCCCCACGTCCCACCGAATTCAAATTTCTCTTTCTTTTTGACTGGTTGCCAGCTATTTGCCCTATTTCACCAATAGCAGCCTGAGGGAGAAATTAACCATTCGTTCCCAAGGGTATTTGTGTGAAAGTGAATGCAACAGATTTGACTGGAATTCGAAACTGACCCGCCGATTTTTAGTTCCGATATGATAATTTTATTCAGATATTCTCCAATGTTATTAATGTAGAAACAGTGAAATTAAGACCATTTTTGTTCTAGAAGTCACATATTTAGTTCTGGATTAAAAAAAAAAAACCCAAAAAACAAATAAAAATCAAGCAAACAAAGAAAAAGAAAGATAACAAGACAAAGAAACAAGTAAAACAAACAAAAAATACAAAGAAACAAATAAACAAAGGAACGAAAAACAAACAAACGAAAACAATGAAACAATAAACACAGGATTGATTTTGGCATTGAATTATCAGAAATGGTTGAAATATCCTTTTCAGCAAATTTAACATCTGAATGATAATTGCTACTTTCAAAATATGTGCATGCTTATAATTAGGTGTTTGTAAAAATACGGAAATTGTATTCTGAGCACACGTTTGAATTCATTCTTTGTTTTTGGAGGTATTGTAATAAGTCGAATTACCACACAGAGATTACACATGGTTACTTATAACTTTCAAGAATTGAATCACACTTGAGGTTTTTTTTTCAGTTAACGCATTGCATTTATGACTGTGCAGTTAATTTAAGCGAACCACTCTTGCGAAAAACAATCCGTGGAAAATTTAATTATAAAGCAAATAATTAAATATGCGATATGTTTTATTCAATACATATGTTTACGAGAATTACTGATGAATTACTGGATGATCATATATATATATATATATATATATATATATATATATATATATATATATATATATATATATATATTGAGAAAAAAGACTTTTTTCATGATTAGGCTACAGATGTAATGATGAAAATTTGTATATGTGAGACTAACATACGTAATTTTATATGACTATAGAAATGTTGAAACTGAACGGAGATTTACATCGACATGTATTCCTTTGAGAGAGATCAAAATTATTGATGTTTATATAAAATTAATATCTTTCCCATATCAATAATAAAAAATATAATTGTATTAATACAATGTATTTTATCCTGACGTAGAATTATTTATATAATGAGATCGATAGGTAGTTACAAAATACGAAAACAGATAGATGGATAGATTGTCTGTGAACAAAACAATACAGATAAAGATAAAGATATATAGGACCAGAAGATATATATATATATATATATATATATATATATATATATATATATTTAAATATATTAAAAATGGATTAAATATATATTTTCTGTTTATACGTTTTTTATGGATACAATTATTTAAGTAAATTCAGCTTATAAAAACATAACTTCTACAATCTTTCTCGATCTCTCATATCTGCTCTGAAATTGTAGCCTTACATGGCAACATATCATAGGCAATGGATTAAATCCGTGAAGTATTTTAACATATTTTCTGTTTATATAGTTCGAGCTTTGTTAAACCGGAAATCATCTGTATCTGAATAGTAACAGCATCTCATTATGGTTCCGTATAGGATACAGGTTCGATTTCTGTCTGAGGACGCATATTTTCTAAGAAATCTTTAGAACATTCAGGCCGATAATTGAAGTTAATACTTTTTAAATAAAAAAACAGAGCATTTACTTACTCAAATAATGTATCTATAAAAAAGTATAAAGATAATATATATATATATATATATGACCAAACCTGGTTACATAGGTAAGACATTAAATAAACAAAACAAAATAAGAAATTCATTGATATATAATAGATTTGCAAGAGAAATTAATAGGTTATACATATATATGTATGTAAAGACATCTCTCTCTCTCTCTCTCTCTATATATATATATATATATATATGTGTGTGTGTGTGAAGATAGAAATTGAAACGTCTGGATAATTATATAACAATGAGCAGTCGTGTATACATAAGAAATCAATAAAAAGTTACTAGCAGACTTAGATTTTTTAAGAACACGCTTGTTTTAATAGATAGATAGATAGATAGATATGAACAGAATTAGAAATAGATAGATAGGTATGAACAGAATTAGAAATAGATAGATAGATAGATATGAACAGAATTAGAAATAGATAGATAGATATGAACAGAATTAGAAATAGATAGATAGATTGATAGATATGAACAGAATTAGATATAGATAGCTATGAAAAGAATTAGAAATAGATAGATAGATAGATAGATAGATAGATATGATTAGAATTAGAAATAGATAGTTATGAAAAGAATTAGAGATAGATAGATAGATATGATTAGAATTAGAAATAGACAGTTATGAAAAGAATTATAGATAGATAGATAGATAGATAGTGAACAGACTTAGATTAACAGTGAACAGACATAGTGGACAGACATAGATAGATAGATAGTGTAATAAACAGAGTTGGATCGAGCGATAAATAGGTAGTAAAACAAGTAATACCTCAATCAGCTTCATGAAGGTTTTGTTACTAA